>JASANA010003439.1:0-38886 GCA_030248095.1 Ptycholaimellus sp. GST1_10 | reverse complement strand
AAAAGCCTTTGTTAAATCTGACCCTTTATAAGCCTAGGCAATTAGGAGCCTTCTTATTCGCCGCACATTTGAAGGTGAGCACCTTTTGAAGCCTTTATTTTTCACTCTTCTCCCCTCCTCCTCTTCTTTCCACTCCTGCCCTCACGCCAGGAAGCGCGCACTTTGAGCTCACAGAAGCGAGCTCTGCAATGTTGCACCAAATTGTCTTTATTACAGGCCTTGCAAGCTGACCAATCGGATCCAGATTTTCCAGTCTACATTTCCCGAAACACTTGCAACCTGGAGGGGCTTATTAAAGCCTCGGAAAGAATGATCAAGGAGCTCCAGAACAAAGGTTCTTTTAAGCCATAGGAGCGTCGATGAGGGGTGAGAAAAGGATTGCCTAGGAGGGACTAGGAGAACTAGAAGTTGGGAGGAGGAGGGACAGTTTTTGCTGCCCAAAGTGCCAAAGCGACGCAAGACGACGAACCCAGGCCCTCCTCCACTAGGCCAGCTGCAGACCAGCAAGAACACGAGCCCAGGCCCTCCTCCGCTAAGCCAGCTGCAGACCAGCAAGAACACGCTTCCCACTGCCGTTTTATCCCGCAACAGTGATGAGGCGCTCCAGCAATTTGTCAAGCGACCACGACTTGAGCCTGAACATTTGGAGGCAAAAGAACAAAAGCCTAAAGCAAAGATGACGATTCAGAAAACCAAACTATGATCTTTCACTTGCATTTTCTACGTTTTGCTATGCATTTCCATGTATTTGCTCGCACTTTTGCTGTCAAAACTCTTGCTGACGAATAAAACAATGCATTATAAAAATAATTAAATAAATAACAAATTGCAAAAAAAGAGCAATAGGTATCCGCCAAGCCTGGTTAGGTCTTGTACTGGGGGGCCTTGAGACCCCCTCTTATTGATTGAGAAGAGAGCGGCCTGAGGCGCGCTCTCTAGACCAGTAGGCTAGGCGGGATACCGGACCACTAGGCCTTTTTGGTCCTACTCTATCCTCTGCTCCCTCTTTTCCCTCTTTTCCCTCGCCCCCTCCCCTCAGCGCCTCCCCTCAGCGCCTCCGCCGCCGAAATGCGCAAGGCCCTCAAAGCCAGGCCTCTGATGATCTATCCTCTTTATTTCCCCCAAATCTACAGCCAACTGCCTCAATCTTGCTCGAGAACTTGGTCATTGTCATTAGGAGAAGAGTGGAAAAGGGGGACCAAGAGTGGGGGAGAAGAGAGGGGGAGGCGGAAAAGTGGGGGAGTGGAAGAGGGATGAGATACCAATCCAAGAAAAGTCTTACAGAGCTCGGAAATTAAAGACTGCTGTGTGGAGGGCTGGTTAAGGGGGGAGAGTGTATCATCAGACGGCTTGATTGTGGTGCGTTGTCCGATTTACGAGACAGCGTTTTGCTGGGAAATAAGCTCGCCTTGCCGACGCCCCCCGCCCAGTTAACCTAGATCATTCTCCTCCCTTCCTCCTCCCCCTCCCCTCCTCTTCCCCTCCCCCCATTCAATTTGTAAATGACAGCTTCAATTTGTGAGCAATCCCTGTAACGCCGCATTGTTTAATCTGCGCAAGGTGTTACAAACCAGCAGTCTAATGGTGAGCAATCCAGTGTTAAACCACATTGTGCCGTCGCTTTCAATTCGTAAATGACAGCTTTAATTTATGAGCAATCCCTGTAACGCCGCATTGTTTGATCTGCGCAAGGTGTTACAATCCAGCACCCTAATGATTCGCAATCCAGTGTTTTACAATTGTCAAAGTGCTGCGACTGATACGAGTAGGCTTAGCACGTCAACTGTTTTTCATCCCCCAACGTCAATAGCAATAGAAAGCGAACC
This sequence comes from Ptycholaimellus sp. GST1_10, assembly GCA_030248095.1. NCBI lineage: Eukaryota > Metazoa > Nematoda > Chromadorea > Chromadorida > Chromadoridae > Ptycholaimellus > Ptycholaimellus sp. GST1_10. The sequence continues at coordinate 37,060 of JASANA010003439.1, read as the reverse complement.
GACATTGCGACAATAAAGGGGACAAGCCTTGGCAAAGAAGAAAAGAAGAGAGAAGCCTCGGAAAAAACAAAGCGGAAATATCGCCGAGTAGCCGACTTGAATTTGCCTCTCCAGTCGCCGCTCCTCCTCCTCCTCCTCTCCTCCTCCCCTGGAAAAAAGAACCGGGCGAGGAAAATTAGTGACCTAGGCAGGGGGGAGGGAAGAGCGCTTTCGGGGACCAAGGCTGAGGCAGGGGCATTTTTTACTCCCTCCCCCATATTTTTACTCCCTCCGCGGCGAGCCCCCCCTTAAGTTCCTCCAGCTAATTAGTCTGCCAATTAGTCTAGACACTACCGCACGTCTAGCCATTTTTTACTCCCTCCCCGGCGAGCCGCCCCAATGTTCCTCCAGCTAATCAGTCTAGACACTACCGCACGTCTAGCCATTTTTTACTCCCTCCCCGGCGAGCCGCCCCAATGTTCCTCCAGCTAATCAGTCTAGACACTACCGCACGTCTAGCCATTTTTTACTCCCTCCCCGGCGAGCCGCCCCAATGTTCCTCCAGCTAATCAGTCTAGACACTACCGCACGTCTAGCCATTTTTTACTCCCTCCCCGGCGAGCCGCCCCAATGTTCCTCCAGCTAATCAGTCTAGACACTACCGCACGTCTAGCCATTTTTTACTCCCTCCCCGGCGAGCCGCCCCAATGTTCCTCCAGCTAATCAGTCTAGACACTACCGCACGTCTAGCCATTTTTTACTCCCTCCCCGGCGAGCCGCCCCAATGTTCCTCCAGCTAATCAGTCTAGACACTACCGCACGTCTAGCCATTTTTTACTCCCTCCCCGGCGAGCCGCCCCAATGTTCCTCCAGCTAATCAGTCTAGACACTACCGCACGTCTAGCCAATTAGTCTAGACACCTTTCCCCCGCCCCACCCGAGCCGCCCTTTGAGCATATTTTCCCCCCTCCCCTGCGAGCCGCCCTTTGACCCTCTAGCCAATTAGTCTAGACACTACAGTAGCAAGCACCCACCTAGCCGCCATAAATCATCCAAGGTCAAATGTAGGTCACGGACCCACCTCCCTCCCTCCCTTTCCCCCTCTCCCCACAGCGGATCCCTCCTTCCCCCCTCCTCCACATAACCCCTCCAAAATCCTAAATGGTGGTGATGGTATAGTAAGACCATGTGTCCTCTCGCAAACTGTCTCTTAAATCTAGCGATGTTTATATCGCCGAATAATGCCATTGTACGTGCTGCGCGTTATTTTAAGTTCTGATTGCTTCTTGATATTTTGAAAAGTTTTCCAAAAAGAAAAAATTTAAAAAAACATCGATGGCGAATAGATGTTAGTCTGAATAGAAAATTTCAACGACAGACGGAAATAGACTGCGTCATAAATCAAATATTTCTTCAAGAATTCGTTTAGAAGGCAACCACAAGGGATACCTGTGGGCACAAGAGCTGAAAAAATCCCCCAGGTGACAGCCTACGTCAGTCAGCTGGCTGTGAAAGCAGCAAAAGCTCCCCTCCATCTAGGATCGATGCTCAAATACCTACTGCTGCTCCACCCAAAAGGTCCTGTACCCCTTTGGCTTCTTTTTGCGCGCTTCTAGGCCATGAGGCGCTCAGCATCGCCTGATGCCCCTTACAACTCACCCTCCCTTCATTCACGCATGCATTCACTGCCCCAACGGGTTTACCATAGAAACCCGAAGAGTCTTTCTTGACGAGGAAGATAATTATCGCATCATCTTTTTCACACTCCCACTTCTCCCATGTCAAACTGTCGAAGGAAAAAACGGCCAGTTTCAGGCAGTCAGAGTAAGCTCATGATCCAGAGCAGAAGGCAGAGATTGCTCCTGCTTCGAAGCGGCATTTGGCACTCCGCTCGAGCTTCCACCTCCAAAGCCTCCTCGGCGAAAAGTTAGCCAGGCTCTGGTTGGGATAAAGTGGAGCTGGGCATGGCTGCAGGTGGATCAGAGGATATACCGCGAGAGATCGACAGAGCCTATGCGGCGCTGGACAAAAATTTCACGGACACAAAGGCCGCCTACTTGTCCAAGAGCAACTATGAGCTCATGCGTGGCCTCTTTGTCCTCCGCATGTGCACCTTCAAACTCCTCGTCCAGCATAACCAGGTTTCCAGTCATTCTTAGGCCTCAATGTATCTTTGCTGATGGAGAGGATGTTGCAGACTCTGATCAAGCTGAGTCAAGCAGTGTTTGGCAAGCGTCTCTTCGAGTGGCTGCTGCGGCACACCTTCTACGGCCATTTTGTGGCGGGCGCGAGCGAGGCGGAGATTGAGCCCGTCGTTCGACGCATGCGCCAGTTTGGAGTGAAGGTTTCACTACTTCTACTTCACTACCCCCTCTTCCTTCTTCTCCACTCCCCTCTTCCCCCTCCACAAACATGAATGACGGTTCCAAGGCAATCCTGGACTACTCGGTGGAGGCGGACCTAAGCAAGGAGGAGGCACATCAGAAAACGGAGGAATCTGTCGGAGAGGATGGCATCGCCGCTGCTAAAGTCCGCTCCTCTCATTGCCAACTCCCAAGCAGAGAGGAAGAGTACTTCTCAGAAAGTGGAGGACAGGGCAAGAGCAAGCGGTGTCCTGGACCCTTTCGAGCACATCAAGCGCTACAAGGCCAATCTGGATGAGTTCGGCGACCGACGAGAAGGTTCCCCCATTTCTTCCCCGTCATTTTTTTATTCCCACCTTCCATAGAATTGGCAAAAGTGAGAGAATGGAGTGAGTGCAAAGATGAATTGAAGGGGCGGTGGTGCGAACCTACTTCTACAGCGGGGAGCCGGAGTGCGACCGGAACATGGAAACCTTCCTCAAGTCCATCGACGGCACCGCCAAGGTCCTTTGTCGCCTTCTTCGCTCAAACTGGCCCCAGCTTCCCTGTTTGAGGCGACAGAAGGGACGGGCTTTGTGGCAGTGAAGCTGACTGCCTTGGGTCGCCCGCAGCTTCTGCTCCAGCTATCCGAGGTCATCGCTCAGACCCAGAAGTTCTATCAACTCCTCACCGGTTCCCTCCTTCGCTTCTCCGCACACCCTTCTCTCAACTCTTTAGCCTTCCAGGCTCCAGTTGGGCTGACCTGGTCCACGCCCGCCTCTCCAAGAGTGATGTTATGGCCAAGATGCAGGAGTTTGGCGTCAAAACGGACTCTATGGTCCTCGAGGTAGTCGCCGATGAAAGCATTTATTCATCTCCGATGACGGGGCGATGATTTGAAGCGTTTCTTCGACAAAGTGGACTTCGATAAGACGGGCTTCGTGGACGTGCACAACTGGGGCCAGCTCATCGACCGGGAGTTCAAGCTTGGCGATGCCTTTCGGTCCCTCCTCCTCAGCTCATCCTCTGCCAATGCTTACGCCATCTTGGCCCTGGTCTTGCAGAGTGTACGACATAAAAACCGGACGCTTGGAGCCGTTGATCAAGCCGATGACGGAGGAGGAGAACCAGCAGTTCGACAACATGATCCAGCGCGTCCACACCATCGCTGAATACGCCGATCAAAAGGTTCTTTCACCCCTCAGCTGCTTCCCTCTTCAATATTAGCCGTAAGGAGTAGGGCGTGTTTGAAGGGAATTCGGATGATGATCGACGCGGAGCAGACCTACTTCCAGCCAGCCATCAGTCGCCTAGCCTTGGAGCTGATGCGAAAGTACAACCGCACCAAACCCCTCATCTTCAACACCTATCAAGTTCGCCCCTCTTTTGCCCTAACAGTCTTTTGTGGGTCCTTACGAATTACGTAGCGATCGGCAGATTTGATGCCTCATCCTTTTTGGTTGGCCAATGTGAATGTGCTATTTTGACGTTCAATTGAAAGCTTATTGTACAGCCTTCTAAGCATGCCCACGTCAAGGATGATGAAATTTTGATTTCCCCTTTCCCCTTCCATCCCAACCTCTCATGGCTATCGCTCACTCAGGGAAGGGATAACCCTACCCCCCCCCCCCGGAAAGGGGAGGAGAAAGGGGAAAGTGGTAGTATTTGAGGCGTACCTGAAGTGGACGCCGGAGGTGATGGGATTGGACATGCACTTGGCCCGGCGAGAAGGCTTCCACTTCGGCGCCAAGCTCGTCCGCGGTGCCTATCTGGAGCAGGAGCGAAAGCGTGCTCAGGTCATGGGCTATGTGGACCCAGTCAACGCCAGCTACGATGCTACCACCGAATGCTACCACCGCTGCCTCAACATGATCCTCGACGAATACCAGAGCCGCGGCCCTGACCAGGTACCACCAACTCCACTTTACCACCACCTAATTAGAGCTGGACCTGTTTGCTCGTTGTCTTGCAGGGTAAAAGGTATTTTCGTAGTGACAGACACCCCATAGTCTTGCCCTAAGTTAATTTTACATGACTACCGGTCATTTTGTAAATGCTGGGGGAGCATCTTCTAACTGTTCTCTATCGATTGGCCGTTGGTGTTTCAGGTTTCAGTGCTGGTGGCGACGCACAACGAGGACTCCGTCCGCTTTGCAGTGGAGGAAATGAAACGGCGGAGGATCGATCCCTCAGCAAAGGTGGGAGGGATTAGGGAGGGAGGGAAGAAGAGTATTGTGAGCTGGTTGTAGGTGTGCTGCTTCGGGCAGCTGTACGGGATGTGCGACCAGGTGAGCTTCAGCCTAGGCCAGGCGGGCTTCAGCGTCTACAAGTACGTCCCCTACGGCCCCGTCCTCGAAGTCCTGCCCTACCTATCCAGACGAGCGCTGGAGAACAACGCCATTTTCGAGAAAGCCGCCAAGGCTCTTCTCATACCCTCGCCTCCCCGATTCAGGAATAACATAGCATCAATTGTAGGAGCGTCAGCTGATGTGGAAGGAGCTGAAGCGACGCTGGAGCTCTGGCCACGGGGACGGCAAAGAGAAAGGCAGCCTTACCCATCAGCTTTCTGTCTCTTCCTAGATTCTCACTTCCCATTTGCACACCATTACTTCTGCTTCTGGCATCAGCGTTTGAGTCATTCATTCCGTATAGTCTCTGCAGATGCTCTATCTAGTGATCTAGCTGGTGATTGTCATTGTGCACTGGTATTTTGTTCTGAAGCCTGTGGACTGGGTATAGCAGGTCACGATTGCTTAGTGCTGGTCGGTAAAGGCAAGACTGGAAATGGACTATCAGAGATCACAACCTTCAATTGCCCCTCCAAATCAACCAATAGAATCGAATAGGTGCTCAAAGAGCTAAATAGTGGCGCAAGAATAGGCAGGGAAAAAGGAGGCAAAGAAGAGCATGGCAAGTTGTGTGGATAGGTGAGGCGGGGCTGGCAGCCTGTATTTGCTGCTGGGTGGGCACAAAGCTTCCCAGACGTGGACAGCCAAGTACCAGTTTTCGCACTGCCTCCGAGCCCTGCACCATCCACCAACTTCACCCATCTACCTTCCAAAGTCTCCATTGAAACGCAGTTGAATAGTAGAAAGCGTTTCTGCTAAGAAAACACCCCGCTCTTTAAAGACTCACCTAGGTGAACCACCAGAATTTATTCGAATTTATCTACCAGTTTAACACATCCCTTGGAAAAGCGTCAAAAACTTTTTGCAGTGGAGGGGGTTAAACTTTGAGTCGGTTGCACATGAGGGCATCGGCGCAGGCCAGCTCCACGTGGCTGAAGCCCGTCTCAGAGTCCAGCACCAGCGCCACACGCCGGGAGCTGCGCGAGGGATCCTACTTCCAGCCGTCCTCTTGGAAGAGTTAGGGGAGGGGGCAGATGATGGAACGGTGGCGTGGTGCTTGGAGAGCGGGCTGTCGGGTGGAGGTTGCCAAGTGAAGTCGCAGCCGAGCTTGGCAGGGCGCGCGCCCTCCCATTCCCCAACGCAGAGGCCGCGGAAGGACTGGAAGAAGGCCAGTTCACTGGAGCGATGGCCTCGCAGCAGAGAGTCCTTGATGTCGCCTATGCTGCACTTTCCGTTCTCAAACAACCTACCCTGCTAAGGGGATTTCTTAGTGCATAAAATATAATGACGAAAATGATATGCCTAATGCAGCCTGATTAAACAAGTATATGGCGCAAAGCGCAATAGGTGACCACAGAGCATATCCCCCTTCCACATCCACATGTAGCAGATGCCAACAATTAAAGAATGTTTTCCTTGCAAGTGTGAATATTATCACTCTTTGGTTTCTCAGCAAATTTCAAAAGTACAAGGTATTATCGGCTATCGCCAATAGATGCGCGGCCTTATTCACTTTGTTAAGCAATGAATTGTATAATCAGCATGTAGGTTGAAGAAATAACGCAAACAAAAGTAAAAAGTAACAAATTGGCCCAGGTTTAGTTTTGGTTTCTGAGGCATTTAAATGATAAAAGTAATCTAAATAATAATAAATGATAAAAAAAGTAAAATACAATTTTTCGAAAAAATTTTGAATTTAAAGGTCTCCATTTTTGAGGTTTTTTGACCATAAATCCAGAACAAATAAAAATTAGACCATGCCCAGAAAAACCCTCCTACCCACCACCCAGACAGAGTTTCATACAAAATTTCAGCCAATTTGGTTGAAAAACCGTTGAGTCCGGGGTCTGGAACCACACATATATATATGCGGACAGACGGACGAAAAATGGGGTAACTGTATAAGCAGGCCTTGGCCACCCGCCGCTCCGGGCAAGGCGCCAGAGCCCCTCCGGCCTCCGGGAACGGGTGCTACAGCCCCTACGCTACGCCTAGCATGCTTCGCATGCTAGGCTACGCTCCGGGGCCTCCGCACCCATGCCCTCCAGCCTCCGGAGCTCTGACTGCCTTGCCCTTCGCGGTAGGCGGCCTGCGGCCGCGCAAAAAACATTCAGAATCGGCATAGATAATTTGTGAACAAAAGAATCAATAGCAGTTGTGCAATTATCAGCAGTTGAAGGAGTTTATTCAGCAGTTTCCAGCGATTCTAGCAATTCTAGCAGTTTATTCAAGCACCTTTTTGATTGCATGAAATTTTGTTACTCAAAAAAGCAAGTCTGTGGTTTCTCAACTAATTTAAAAAGTAAGCACATATTTAGAATCGGCATATATGACTTGTGAATCAGAAAACCAGTCTTCTGTACAATTCTCAGCCGTTAAGCTGCTATTGTTTACTGATACTATTGGCATGCATGATAGTTTGTCACTCAAAAGGGTAAGTCTGTGGTTTCTCAACCATTTTCAAGAATAAGCATGGATTTGAAACTGGAAACTACAACTTGTGCATCAAAAAACCAGTCTTCTATGCAATTTTTTTCCTTTTCCTAGGGCGCGACAGAGCCCTAGGTTATGAATGGGTGATCGAGTTTTTGCATGGTTGCTTGTGACCGAATTGATTGGAAGACTGGTAGGTTGAACCCTATGACATATATACATCAATCGAAAGCTCTCAGTGTGCTCCGGATGGCAAAATTCTTGAAATTTTGATTTAGGGCTTAGAATTTGAAATATTTTCAAAAATATGGAAGAAACCTGCAAAAATAGGGACATTCCAAATTTTGACATGATGCCATCTTACAACAAAAGCGAAATAGAAAAAACTAAGAATTACGTGTTTTGGCAAATTGATTCAGCTTTCCAATGGTGCTATTTTTGCCACAGGTTATATGGAGAAATTTCCCAATTTCCCAGTTTTTGAGAGCAATTTATTTCAATTTTGTGCTCTACCCAAGTTCCTTATGTTTCATTTTAGTGATACTGCGCAGTTTTTTATAAATTGATGCTCAGGTTAGCTTGCATGCAATAGGTTTTTAATAGCTGTTTGTCCTAACTATAGTGCAACAGCACTTTAGTCCATGAACAAACAGGGAAAATTTTGCCTCCAAACAAACAAAAAGACCAAGCGATGGCTCTTCCCCAATAATAACTGTTTGAAGCCTTGTTCATGTGGCAAGTAAATATGCCGTCCACATGGCCAAGATCTAGACAAGAGTAAAATGCTACAGCATGAGCAGCTTATGAATTGCCAATCATCAAAAAGAACTAGACAAGATGTGACAAAATGATGATAAATTTAGTTTTAATTTATAAACCATTTTGAGTTAAAAGTTTAATAGGTTCATCTACAAAATCCACTGATCATTCATAAGCAGGCGGCAATTTTGGCACAAAATGGACAAAATTAGTGAAAGATAAAATAGAAAATATAAATAATGAAAGAAAAAAATATTAAAATGTATTAGATGCTTTTAATCTAAATCAAAGAAATTTTCTGAATTTTTAGTCATGATGAAATTATAAATTTACAAAATAAAGCGAAAAAAATAAACCAAACAAACTGAAATTAAATCGAAATTAGCTAAGGTAAAGTTAAATTTTGCTGACATTTGCAATATGATCATATTTTTTTTATCAGATTTGAATCATGGTTTAACTTTGACCTTAAAATAAATAAATGAATTTAAAAGCTCGCTTTAAAATAAAGTTCACAAATAAATTCTCTTTTAAGCAAATAATTCAAGACAAAACAAAAACTGCAATAATCTAGGTGACTGGTTTCCTGCCATAAATTGCCGCCTGCTTATGAATGATCAGTGGATTTTGTAGATGAACCTATTAAACTTTTAAATCAAAATGGTTTATAAATTAAAACTAAATTTATCATCATTTTGTCACATCTTGTCTAGTTCTTTTTGATGATTGGCAATTCATAAGCTGCTCATGCGGTAGCATTTTACTCTTGTTTATATATATTCTTTTTATACTATATCAAAAGTGGGAGAAATATCTGGTACCATCGGCAAGCCCAATGTGGATCTCTTTTCTCCAAAAATTGAAAATGCCTCGAGTAAAAAGTCCAAGAAATAAAACCACAAGTTCACAAGTACTCCGCGCAATAAAGGTAAGCAATGAAGCGATAAGCAATAAAGGGTTGCGATAAGCAATAAAGGTAAGCAATGTTTTACTGTGGTTGTGTGCAGGTGGCATAGCCGAGATAAGATCAGGCAGTGTCCTATATAAAGAGAAAAACGCGACTGACGAAGGAAAAAAAACACGAAGGAAGAATGATTAACTGAAGGGATGCAACGACGACGGGGCTTCTTTCTTTGTAACCTTTTCCCCAGTAGGGCTTGACTCTCAGCTCCATGTTGTCCATCACATGACATGGATAGACAATGGGAACTGTGAGACCTGCCCTCTGGGAAACATCGCACTGCTGGACTTCTCTCAACTTGGGAATTGGAAGAGTGTGCATGGTGCTTGATCATCCCCTTGAAAGCGAGGATGACTCAAGATAGGCCAGGATTCTAGAGTGTCGGCCCCCACAACTTGCACAAATAGTGGGGTGCGCCGTCACTCTGGTCAAGCACCTGCATTGATGCCTTGGCACACTCTTTCCAATCTCCCTTGTGCGAGATCTTCATGTCCAGCACCACCTTCTCCATCTTCGCACCTTGAGTGCACAAGCTTGAACCAGGTCAGTCCGCTTGGCTTTGCCTGCCCTGCCATTTATTCTTGCTTCTGTTGTACTTTTCTGTCCATTCTTTCTGCAAAGCATCACACTGCTGGACTTCTCTCAACTTGGGAATTGGAAGAGTGTGCATGGTGCTTGACCATCCCCTTGAAAGCGAGGATGACTCAAGATAGGCCAGGATTCTAGAGTGTCGGCCCCCACAACTTGCACAAATAGTGGGGTGCGCCGTCACTCTGGTCAAGCACCTGCATTGATGCCTTGGCACACTCTTTCCAATCTCCCTTGTGCGAGATCTTCATGTCCAGCACCACCTTCTCCATCTTCGCACCTTGAGTGCACAAGCTTGAACCAGGTCAGTCCGCTTGGCTTTGCCTGCCCTGCCATTTATTCTTGCTTCTGTTGTACTTTTCTGTCCATTCTTTCTGCAAAGCATCACACTGCTGGACTTCTCTCAACTTGGGAATTGGAAGAGTGTGCATGGTGCTTGACCATCCCCTTGAAAGCGAGGATGACTCAAGATAGGCCAGGATTCTAGAGTGTCGGCCCCCACAACTTGCACAAATAGTGGGGTGCGCCGTCACTCTGGTCAAGCACCTGCATTGATGCCTTGGCACACTCTTTCCAATCTCCCTTGTGCGAGATCTTCATGTCCAGCACCACCTTCTCCATCTTCGCACCTTGAGTGCACAAGCTTGAACCAGGTCAGTCCGCTTGGCTTTGCCTGCCCTGCCATTTATTCTTGCTTCTGTTGTACTTTTCTGTCCATTCTTTCTGCAAAGCATCACACTGCTGGACTTCTCTCAACTTGGGAATTGGAAGAGTGTGCATGGTGCTTGACCATCCCCTTGAAAGCGAGGATGACTCAAGATAGGCCAGGATTCTAGAGTGTCGGCCCCCACAACTTGCACAAATAGTGGGGTGCGCCGTCACTCTGGTCAAGCACCTGCATTGATGCCTTGGCACACTCTTTCCAATCTCCCTTGTGCGAGATCTTCATGTCCAGCACCACCTTCTCCATCTTCGCACCTTGAGTGCACAAGCTTGAACCAGGTCAGTCCGCTTGGCTTTGCCTGCCCTGCCATTTATTCTTGCTTCTGTTGTACTTTTCTGTCCATTCTTTCTGCAAAGCATCACACTGCTGGACTTCTCTCAACTTGGGAATTGGAAGAGTGTGCATGGTGCTTGACCATCCCCTTGAAAGCGAGGATGACTCAAGATAGGCCAGGATTCTAGAGTGTCGGCCCCCACAACTTGCACAAATAGTGGGGTGCGCCGTCACTCTGGTCAAGCACCTGCATTGATGCCTTGGCACACTCTTTCCAATCTCCCTTGTGCGAGATCTTCATGTCCAGCACCACCTTCTCCATCTTCGCACCTTGAGTGCACAAGCTTGAACCAGGTCAGTCCGCTTGGCTTTGCCTGCCCTGCCATTTATTCTTGCTTCTGTTGTACTTTTCTGTCCATTCTTTCTGCAAAGCATCACACTGCTGGACTTCTCTCAACTTGGGAATTGGAAGAGTGTGCACAGGCGCGGATATTCTGTAAAATTTCGGGGGGGGGGGAAATGGGGAAAATTTGTGACAATTAGCATTTAACCTGCGCGCGAAGCGCGCAGGAAAATTTTTTTTTACCAAGAGCAATTTTTGCGCGGCCGAAGGCCGCCTGCCGCGGAGGGCAGGGCAGTCAGAGCTCCGTAGGCCGGAGGGCATGGGTGCAGAGGCCCCGGAGCGTAGCCTAGCATGCGAAGCATGTTAGGCGAAGCGTAGGGGCCGTAGCACCTGTGCCCGGAGGCCGGAGGAGCTCTGGCGCCCTGCCCAAAGCGGCGGGCGGCCAAGGCCAGCTTAACCAGTTACCTCATTTTTGCGTCCGTCTTTCCGCATATATATATATATATGTGTGTGTCCGAGGCCCGTACTCTTCGGTTTTTCAACGAAATTGGCTGATTTTTTGCATGAAGGTCCGTCTAGGCGGTGCCTCGGGACCATTTTTGGCGCTTGGCGTAATTTTTTGAATTTCGCCCAAAACTCAATTTTTTGATGTTTCAATATACGAAAAATCATAAATCACTGGTTTTTCAATAAAATTTGCTGAATTTTTGCAGGTACTTCCGGCAAAGTAATATCTTGAAGCTGGCAAAAGGAATTTTTGAAATATTTGTTATTTATCGATTTATTGTCAAAACCCAAAATCTTGATGTTTCAAAAATTTCAACATGCATAAGTCTATGGTTTTTCAATGAAATTAGCTGATTTGTGGAATATACGTCCGAAATAGTAATGTCTTGAAGCTGGTGAGAGAAATATTTGAAATTTTTAGTATAGCTCTATTTATGGTCAAAAACCAAAAATCTTGATGTTTCAAAAATTTGAACATGTATAATTCATGGTTTTTCATTGAGATCGGTTGAATTTTGCCATGAATTTTCATCTAGGTGGTGTCTTGAGGTGAGGCCGCGCATCTTGGCAACAGCCGAGAACACCTTGTTTTCACAAGTGTTTTTTTTACCTTGACTGCAAATTAGATGAAAAAAATGAATTAGATTAGACTTTAGATGAAAAAACTTTAAATTTTGGCGAAATATTTTCATTTACGCATGCAGCTAGCCATATTTTCAACAATATAGCCCAATAATTGAAGCAAACATCAAAGAAAAGAAACTATGTAGGGTCTTATGTCTATGCGCGCGAAGCGCGCAAAAATTTTTTTTTACATTTTCTATCTAAAGGGATAAAATTTCCTCCCTTCCTGATAATTTCGGGGGGGGAATTCCCCCCCCCCCCCCGAAATCATTTCGGGGGGGGGGAAACTTCCCCCCTTTCCCCCCCCAATATCCGCCACTGAGTGTGCATGGTGCTTGACCATCCCCTTGAAAGCGAGGATGACTCAAGATAGGCCAGGATTCTAGAGTGTCGGCCCCCACAACATGCACAAATAGTGGGGTGCGCCGTCACTCTGGTCAAGCACCTGCATTGATGCCTTGGCACACTCTTTCCAATCTCCCTTGTGCGAGATCTTCATGTCCAGCACCACCTTCTCCATCTTCGCACCTTGAGTGCACAAGCTTGAACCAGGTCAGTCCGCTTGGCTTTGCCTGCCCTGCCATTTATTCTTGCTTCTGTTGTACTTTTCTGTCCATTCTTTCTGCAAAGCATCACACTGCTGGACTTCTCTCAACTTGGGAATTGGAAGAGTGTGCATGGTGCTTGACCATCCCCTTGAAAGCGAGGATGACTCAAGATAGGCCAGGATTCTAGAGTGTCGGCCCCCACAACTTGCACAAATAGTGGGGTGCGCCGTCACTCTGGTCAAGCACCTGCATTGATGCCTTGGCACACTCTTTCCAATCTCCCTTGTGCGAGATCTTCATGTCCAGCACCACCTTCTCCATCTTCGCACCTTGAGTGCACAAGCTTGAACCAGGTCAGTCCGCTTGGCTTTGCCTGCCCTGCCATTTATTCTTGCTTCTGTTGTACTTTTCTGTCCATTCTTTCTGCAAAGCATCACACTGCTGGACTTCTCTCAACTTGGGAATTGGAAGAGTGTGCATGGTGCTTGACCATCCCCTTGAAAGCGAGGATGACTCAAGATAGGCCAGGATTCTAGAGTGTCGGCCCCCACAACTTGCACAAATAGTGGGGTGCACCGTCACTCTGGTCAAGCACCTGCATTGATGCCTTGGCACACTCTTTCCAATCTCCCTTGTGCGAGATCTTCATGTCCAGCACCACCTTCTCCATCTTCGCACCTTGAGTGCACAAGCTTGAACCAGGTCAGTCCGCTTGGCTTTGCCTGCCCTGCCATTTATTCTTGCTTCTGTTGTACTTTTCTGTCCATTCTTTCTACAAAGCATCGCACTGCTGGACTTCTCTCAACTTGGGAATTGGAAGAGTGTGCATGGTGCTTGACCATCCCCTTGAAAGCGAGGATGACTCAAGATAGGCCAGGATTCTAGAGTGTCGGCCCCCACAACTTGCAAAAATAGTGGGGTGCGCTGTCACTCTGGTCAAGCACCTGCATTGATGCCTTGGCACACTCTTTCCAATCTCCCTTGTGCGAGATCTTCATGTCCAGCACCACCTTCTCCATCTTCGCACCTTGAGTGCACAAGCTTTAACCAGGTCACTTTTTTCATGGTGCAGGTCAAGGAGAACGCCCAGCTTATCACCTTGCTGGTGGCCCTTTGGGGAGGCTGCTTGCTGCCCGTGTGAAACCTGTACTTGGCCTTGCCTGCCCTGCCATTTTGTCTTGCTTCTGATTTATTTTTCTGTCCATTCTCACTGCAAAGCATCGCACTGCTGGACTTCTTTCCACTTGGGAATTGGAAGAGTGTGCATGCTGCTTGCCCATCCCTTTTATGGGGCTGCTTGGTTTATTTGAGCCAGGAGGAACAATTAAGAGCATTGAAATGAAATTTGAATACAAAAAAAATCCACAAAAATCGATTGGCCTGAGCATAAGCAATGAAAAAATTTGTTAGTTTGCCAATAAATTTGCATTCTATTTTTCATTTTCGAAACTTTTCTTTTTGGTATATTTTTTAAAATAGGTTTATTTATTATTTATTTATTATTTATTTGTCTAAGGACATCTTTACTTAATATATAACGAACAATATAAAATTTGTATTCATACATTTTATTTTATTTTAGAAGTGGAAGAAATATCTGGTACCATCGGCGCGCCAAAAACAAAATGCAACTTTCCAAGCAGCAGATTCCACTAGTAGAAATTATATTTCCTTGACTTTTTACTTTTTGGAGAAAAGAGACCCACATTTGGCCTTCCGATGGTACCAGATATACGTATATATGAGGACAAAAGTTTAGTAACATCTATGGACCGCGGAGTGGCCCTCCGGGCTGCTCCGCGGTCAAATATGTATTGGCCAAGCAAGCAATAGAGGTTTCCTTTTTACAGCACTTTTCATCAACTACTGTCATTTTCAAACGAGTTTCCATTGAATTTTCATCTATAAATAGGTGAGATGATGCGAATAAAATTGATCCATAATTTGGTATAAAATTTGTTACATAATTTGGTGTATAGGTAAGTCCAACCTCAAGCGGAGTTTCAAAATAAATGAATTTTAAAAGTTCCCTCTCAGAAACTAATTTTGACCAAACAATATTAGGTTTTTATTTCAAAAGTAATTCCAGAATAAAAGAGGGGGAGATGAAGGTGAAAATACGGAGCAGAAGCGAGCGTAGTCGACGCCGAATCCATTGAGGTGATACTTGGCAGCGTCGGTGGAGAGCATGCCCTCTGGAGAGCAGGCGCAGGTGAGGTTCGCCATCGCCGGTCCGTAGTGACAGCGCTCGAAGGGGAACTGCGGACACTGGCCGCACTTGGAGCAGGACTTCTCACTGTACACCGCACTCAGCTTCCCGCTCCTCTCCCCCACCTGCAGCCATGAGCCAGCTGGATTTTATCGCCCCTCTTCCTGCCCAGGATATGGACCTGATAGTAGATCTGGCTGTAGAAGCGATCAGGCTCGAGACAGGGTGGACTGGAGAGCTCCGGCTGGCTGGGCTCATCGTTGGGAGCCGCCCGCCACTCCCCGCCCCAGCTCAACCCCACCAACCCGCTCACCACCTGCACCCACCCAACCACGCCCACCATCCCCCACTCCTCTTCTTTACGCCATTATTCCCTCCCTGCAATACTATCATTCTCCTCATCAAGGCCAAAACAAACGCCAACCGAACTATATTTGAATAATGAAATAAGTGTTTTGAAATCTTCCTAAGGGCGGCCAGTCCCTGGTGAGGACAAGGGAGAGTAAAAGAAAGAAAGCGGTAAAAAGAAAAGATGGGAGGACAAATGGCGAAAGGGCGATGAGAGGAGCGTGCAATGAGTCCAGAGGGTCTGCTTATGCCGCGGCCAGGCCTAAGCGGGGAGCGAAAATTGCCATTCGATACTCACCAAGCAACCCGCTTATTTCTCAGGACATGAGAAATAACCGCCCCTACCCTCCTGTCAACGCCTCAAGTTACTGCTCCCTTCTCCTCAGCAGCACGTCTCCTGGTTAGACTAGATTTATGGACGCACTATTGCCGGCTAATCAAACTAGAATACGGTGACCAAGTCCAGAAGGCCAGAAGCTGGAAATGTTGCTCTGTAATCAGTCTGAACAATTTTATATGGAAATGGGCTGTAAGTAGAGACTGTGAATTGTGGCAATAAGGATGGAGGCGGTGCCTAGGGACGGATGAGGAGGGGAGCGGAACTGTGGAGGAGGATATCAATGTGACAAGTTAGCGAGATGCGGATATGCGGAGGGGTAATGCGAAGCATGTGCCCATTGGTTCCCATAGAAGGACGGAGGGTGCGGAGGGAGGGAAGGAGGGATAAGGGGAGCTCGGCTTTGGGCGCAAAGCGAAAGGGAGCAGTTGATGCAATTACGCCAGCAACACTCCGCCATTTTCACACCCCGCCTCTACCTTCATTGTCGCCGTCTACCCCCAGTCCATTATGCTTCCCTCCCCATTCTCCTCCGCCAAACACACGTCTTCATAACTCCTACTATTTACTGCTTCAAACTCGTAGATCAGCCTTTTTAATTATTTTCACTGAAAAATCATGAAAAAATATGACACCAGAAAACTAATTTTCAATGAAAGCTAATTTTGAGATTAAAGGTTTAAAACGAAGGTTTATTGACGAAGGTTTAAAACAAAACAAGATGAAAAGCGACCCATCATGCCGTCTCCCAGAAGGTTGGCGGAATCTTCCTACACGCACTCCCTCGCCTACTGCCCTCCACCAGCTAGCTGCCCAGCTACCAATGCTCCATCTTCCTCCACACCTTCTTTTTCCCCTGGCGTAGCCTGGCTGGAGGATGGATGGAGGAAGACCTACAAGCAACTGCTGCCTCTTACCACCAGGTGGAAAGTGAAAGACTCCAGCCAGTCTGCATGGGAAATCTCTGGAATCGTCTGCCGTGGAGAGAAGCAGGATTCACGGCACCACGAGAGGAGATCAAGAGAGAGGAGGATAGCCGCTGAGCAGCCATTCAACTATTCAAGAAAACTCCACAATCAACCCTCCACCAGCTGCCCAGCTACCAATGCTCCATCTTCCTCCACACTTTCTTTTTCACCTGGCGTAGCCTGGCTGGAGGATGGATGGAGGAAGACCTACAAGCAACTGCTGCCTCTTACCACCAGGTGGAAAGTGAAAGACTCCAGCCAGTCTGCATGGGAAATCTCTGGAATCGTCTGCCGTGGAGAGAAGCAGGATTCACGGCACCACGAGAGGAGATCAAGAGAGAGGAGGATAGCCGCTGAGCAGCCATTCAACTATTCAAGAAAACTCCACAATCAACCCTCCACCAGCTGCCCAGCTACCAATGCTCCATCTTCCTCCACACTTTCTTTTTCACCTGGCGTAGCCTGGCTGGAGGATGGATGGAGGAAGACCTACAAGCAACTGCTGCCTCTTACCACCAGGTGGAAAGTGAAAGACTCCAGCCAGTCTGCATGGGAAATCTCTGGAATCGTCTGCCGTGGAGAGAAGCAGGATTCACGGCACCACGAGAGGAGATCAAGAGAGAGGAGGATAGCCGCTGAGCAGCCATTCAACTATTCAAGAAAACTCCACAATCAACCCTCCACCAGCTGCCCAGCTACCAATGCTCCATCTTCCTCCACACTTTCTTTTTCACCTGGCGTAGCCTGGCTGGAGGATGGATGGAGGAAGACCTACAAGCAACTGCTGCCTCTTACCACCAGGTGGAAAGTGAAAGACTCCAGCCAGTCTGCATGGGAAATCTCTGGAATCGTCTGCCGTGGAGAGAAGCAGGATTCACGGCACCACGAGAGGAGATCAAGAGAGAGGAGGATAGCCGCTGAGCAGCCATTCAACTATTCAAGAAAACTCCACAATCAACCCTCCACCAGCTGCCCAGCTACCAATGCTCCATCTTCCTCCACACTTTCTTTTTCACCTGGCGTAGCCTGGCTGGAGGATGGATGGAGGAAGACCTACAAGCAACTGCTGCCTCTTACCACCAGGTGGAAAGTGAAAGACTCCAGCCAGTCTGCATGGGAAATCTCTGGAATCGTCTGCCGTGGAGAGAAGCAGGATTCACGGCACCACGAGAGGAGATCAAGAGAGAGGAGGATAGCCGCTGAGCAGCCATTCAACTATTCAAGAAAACTCCACAATCAACCCTCCACCAGCTGCCCAGCTACCAATGCTCCATCTTCCTCCACACTTTCTTTTTCACCTGGCGTAGCCTGGCTGGAGGATGGATGGAGGAAGACCTACAAGCAACTGCTGCCTCTTACCACCAGGTGGAAAGTGAAAGACTCCAGCCAGTCTGCATGGGAAATCTCTGGAATCGTCTGCCGTGGAGAGAAGCAGGATTCACGGCACCACGAGAGGAGATCAAGAGAGAGGAGGATAGCCGCTGAGCAGCCATTCAACTATTCAAGAAAACTCCACAATCAACCCTCCACCAGCTGCCCAGCTACCAATGCTCCATCTTCCTCCACACTTTCTTTTTCACCTGGCGTAGCCTGGCTGGAGGATGGATGGAGGAAGACCTACAAGCAACTGCTGCCTCTTACCACCAGGTGGAAAGTGAAAGACTCCAGCCAGTCTGCATGGGAAATCTCTGGAATCGTCTGCCGTGGAGAGAAGCAGGATTCACGGCACCACGAGAGGAGATCAAGAGAGAGGAGGATAGCCGCTGAGCAGCCATTCAACTATTCAAGAAAACTCCACAATCAACCCTCCACCAGCTGCCCAGCTACCAATGCTCCATCTTCCTCCACACTTTCTTTTTCACCTGGCGTAGCCTGGCTGGAGGATGGATGGAGGAAGACCTACAAGCAACTGCTGCCTCTTACCACCAGGTGGAAAGTGAAAGACTCCAGCCAGTCTGCATGGGAAATCTCTGGAATCGTCTGCCGTGGAGAGAAGCAGGATTCACGGCACCACGAGAGGAGATCAAGAGAGAGGAGGATAGCCGCTGAGCAGCCATTCAACTATTCAAGAAAACTCCACAATCAACCCTCCACCAGCTGCCCAGCTACCAATGCTCCATCTTCCTCCACACTTTCTTTTTCACCTGGCGTAGCCTGGCTGGAGGATGGATGGAGGAAGACCTACAAGCAACTGCTGCCTCTTACCACCAGGTGGAAAGTGAAAGACTCCAGCCAGTCTGCATGGGAAATCTCTGGAATCGTCTGCCGTGGAGAGAAGCAGGATTCACGGCACCACGAGAGGAGATCAAGAGAGAGGAGGATAGCCGCTGAGCAGCCATTCAACTATTCAAGAAAACTCCACAATCAACCCTCCACCAGCTGCCCAGCTACCAATGCTCCATCTTCCTCCACACTTTCTTTTTCACCTGGCGTAGCCTGGCTGGAGGATGGATGGAGGAAGACCTACAAGCAACTGCTGCCTCTTACCACCAGGTGGAAAGTGAAAGACTCCAGCCAGTCTGCATGGGAAATCTCTGGAATCGTCTGCCGTGGAGAGAAGCAGGATTCACGGCACCACGAGAGGAGATCAAGAGAGAGGAGGATAGCCGCTGAGCAGCCATTCAACTATTCAAGAAAACTCCACAATCAACCCTCCACCAGCTGCCCAGCTACCAATGCTCCATCTTCCTCCACACTTTCTTTTTCACCTGGCGTAGCCTGGCTGGAGGATGGATGGAGGAAGACCTACAAGCAACTGCTGCCTCTTACCACCAGGTGGAAAGTGAAAGACTCCAGCCAGTCTGCATGGGAAATCTCTGGAATCGTCTGCCGTGGAGAGAAGCAGGATTCACGGCACCACGAGAGGAGATCAAGAGAGAGGAGGATAGCCGCTGAGCAGCCATTCAACTATTCAAGAAAACTCCACAATCAACCCTCCACCAGCTGCCCAGCTACCAATGCTCCATCTTCCTCCACACTTTCTTTTTCACCTGGCGTAGCCTGGCTGGAGGATGGATGGAGGAAGACCTACAAGCAACTGCTGCCTCTTACCACCAGGTGGAAAGTGAAAGACTCCAGCCAGTCTGCATGGGAAATCTCTGGAATCGTCTGCCGTGGAGAGAAGCAGGATTCACGGCACCACGAGAGGAGATCAAGAGAGAGGAGGATAGCCGCTGAGCAGCCATTCAACTATTCAAGAAAACTCCACAATCAACCCTCCACCAGCTGCCCAGCTACCAATGCTCCATCTTCCTCCACACTTTCTTTTTCACCTGGCGTAGCCTGGCTGGAGGATGGATGGAGGAAGACCTACAAGCAACTGCTGCCTCTTACCACCAGGTGGAAAGTGAAAGACTCCAGCCAGTCTGCATGGGAAATCTCTGGAATCGTCTGCCGTGGAGAGAAGCAGGATTCACGGCACCACGAGAGGAGATCAAGAGAGAGGAGGATAGCCGCTGAGCAGCCATTCAACTATTCAAGAAAACTCCACAATCAACCCTCCACCAGCTGCCCAGCTACCAATGCTCCATCTTCCTCCACACTTTCTTTTTCACCTGGCGTAGCCTGGCTGGAGGATGGATGGAGGAAGACCTACAAGCAACTGCTGCCTCTTACCACCAGGTGGAAAGTGAAAGACTCCAGCCAGTCTGCATGGGAAATCTCTGGAATCGTCTGCCGTGGAGAGAAGCAGGATTCACGGCACCACGAGAGGAGATCAAGAGAGAGGAGGATAGCCGCTGAGCAGCCATTCAACTATTCAAGAAAACTCCACAATCAACCCTCCACCAGCTGCCCAGCTACCAATGCTCCATCTTCCTCCACACTTTCTTTTTCACCTGGCGTAGCCTGGCTGGAGGATGGATGGAGGAAGACCTACAAGCAACTGCTGCCTCTTACCACCAGGTGGAAAGTGAAAGACTCCAGCCAGTCTGCATGGGAAATCTCTGGAATCGTCTGCCGTGGAGAGAAGCAGGATTCACGGCACCACGAGAGGAGATCAAGAGAGAGGAGGATAGCCGCTGAGCAGCCATTCAACTATTCAAGAAAACTCCACAATCAACCCTCCACCAGCTGCCCAGCTACCAATGCTCCATCTTCCTCCACACTTTCTTTTTCACCTGGCGTAGCCTGGCTGGAGGATGGATGGAGGAAGACCTACAAGCAACTGCTGCCTCTTACCACCAGGTGGAAAGTGAAAGACTCCAGCCAGTCTGCATGGGAAATCTCTGGAATCGTCTGCCGTGGAGAGAAGCAGGATTCACGGCACCACGAGAGGAGATCAAGAGAGAGGAGGATAGCCGCTGAGCAGCCATTCAACTATTCAAGAAAACTCCACAATCAACCCTCCACCAGCTGCCCAGCTACCAATGCTCCATCTTCCTCCACACTTTCTTTTTCACCTGGCGTAGCCTGGCTGGAGGATGGATGGAGGAAGACCTACAAGCAACTGCTGCCTCTTACCACCAGGTGGAAAGTGAAAGACTCCAGCCAGTCTGCATGGGAAATCTCTGGAATCGTCTGCCGTGGAGAGAAGCAGGATTCACGGCACCACGAGAGGAGATCAAGAGAGAGGAGGATAGCCGCTGAGCAGCCATTCAACTATTCAAGAAAACTCCACAATCAACCCTCAAATTGCTCACCTATTCATCATCCCCCTCCACCACCGACCACTTTTTGACGATACCATACAACTTCAATTGCTCGTGCATATCAGGGAAGAAATGAAATAAATCATGGGATTGCTTTTGTAACGTTCAATTGTTCATGTGTAAGGACAATATAGCTATTTTCAGCTTCAGAACCCATCAATTACCACCACATAACATTTCTAAACATGTAAACAAGATGCAAAATGATGACGATTATTTTAAATGTCTTTGTATTTTTCAGGACTGTTTCAAAAGCCAACGATACCAACGTCAATAGAAATGAAGTACTTCTTTGCTAAAACGAGTAATGCTGAGGATTTATTAGCATTCCATTCTCTGGGCACTGGCGCACATCTGCGCAGAGTGTTGTTGTACAGCGTTTTTAGATGCGCGGATGATGCCATTTCCCCATCCCAAATAATAATCCCCCATTTGACATCTTTTTATGTTCCACAGTTCTCTCGCTGCTAATGTTCTCTACCAAGGGCGGATATAGGATTTTGGTTCTGGGGGGGGGGGGGGGACATGTGGTTCAAAATTTAAAAAAAGATCAGATTAGACTGCGCGCGCAGCGCGCGAAAAATTTTTTGGACAAGATGTATCTAAAAGGGTGAAATTTTCCCCCTTCCTGGAAATTTGGGGGGGGCAATTCCCCCCCCGAAATCCGTTCGGGGGGGGGGGGGCATTTGCCCCCTTTTCCCCCCCCTAAATCCGCCCTTGTTCTCTACCTATGATATCTGTCTCTTCATTGAGAGTAAAAGAAGAAAAAGTGCTGGTGAGAATGTTCGCGGCGGTGAGCGACAACTATGCGGAGCTGAAGAAGTTGGAAGCTTCCGGGGAGAAGAAGCGACGCGAGCATTCCGCCGCTCTCACTGCCTACCGGGATCGCAAGTTCACCGTACGCCCTTTCACATCAACTTCCCTCTGCTAAGGTGTCTATTGCGAGGGCTGATTTGAGGGCAGCAAGGAGGAGCAGGAGAAATCGCTGGCCCACTCTACCACGCTCTACGTGGGCAACCTCAGCTACTTCTCCACCGAGGAGCAGATCATGGAGCTCTTCTCGTTCCCTTTCCCTCCCATCTTCAGCCTTTGGTTCAGCACACCTGTTGGTATTCAGGAAAGCGGGGGATGTGAAGCGGATCATCATGGGCCTGGATCGCTTCAAGAAGACGCCCTGCGGCTTCTGCTTTGTGGAGTTGGCTCCTTCCTTTTGTCTCGGGCCTCTCAGACAATGAGCCGGGGCCTATGAGGTACTACAACCGCAGCGACGCGATGGCAGCGATGCGCTACGTGAACGGGACACGGCTGGACAACCGCCTCGTTCGCACAGATTGGGACGCCGGTTTTCTGGAGGGACGCCAGTATGGACGCGGTCGCTCTGGAGGCCAGGTAACTTCAGCATTCAAGGCTTTGAAGGAGAATAGGAATAGGCTCAATTTGGCTGAATGGCAAACGAAAGGGTGGTTGGAGGTGCGGGACGAGTTTCGGACCGACTTTGACAACGGACGCGGGGGCTGGGGCCGAGTTGTGGCCGGAAAAGTGGATGCTGGAAAAACTCCCCTCGTTCATTCTTTCTATTGTCTATCCGACCAAATTTAACTTACTCATAAATCATTTACCAGGAGGCTGAGAAACCTTCCTGACCGAACGCTGCAATGGGAAAAGTGATCTCCCATTTACAAGTGTTAAGGAATGCTTGTTTTTTAAAGCCAAAGAAAGTGCCTTGCAGCGGTTTTGGTAATGCAGTTGTTGTTCTTCATTTTTTATAGTACTCACTCTCCGATAGGAATAAAAAGGTGGAAAGAATGAAAAGCAGATAAAGACTTTCTTGTCAGGAATCTAAAGCTACAATCATAAATTTCAATAATTTCAATGTGCACTGTTCGTTTATAAATTTGTCTGCAAATCCACTGTTTCAATTGAGTTCCAAATAACATTATTTTTGAAACTGAATACTGTCTTTTAAAATTTCCTCCAAAATAAGACCAAAATTCCTCTTCGTTTAAAACTACAAATATTTATAAACTTTTTTCTGATTATGGCAAATTATGGGCAAATTTCACAATTGTTCCATATAAAAAGTTATATCAAATGAGCAAAAATCATAGCCAACTTATTTAGCGTTTGAAATTGAAATGAAACAATTTGAATATCATACAGTTCAAAACTTGGCCAATGCCAGTTAGTTCTGCAGCAAAACTTGAAGAAGCAACAAAAAGGGCTACGGCGTAAGCCTCGAACAGTCTCCTTATCTGTTGAAGTTGGAGCTGATTTGGCTTATCAACTGCAATTACACCTGTCCATTGGTCTCTACCAGCTTAGTGGGCACAACGATAATGCTGCTAAATCAAGTATACCACCAGTGATACATGTGCCTCATTGCATTTGGAACCGTAGAGAGGTGCCCAATCTCGCAACTCAGCTTTGTAAAGGGCAAGTTTTAGGGTCAATGTCAACCTGAAGGGCAGAATCGATACTGATGTGCTAGCGATAGGGCAGACCTCCTTCGTCGTCGACTGAAAACAGCCCTGAGAACGCTTCCTTCTCGCCCCAACTCTGGTTTCTGTCAAGCCAGGCCCAGAGTGATTTCAAGTGGAGACAAGAAATGAGGACCCAAAAAGCAGGACTGATGCCCAGGTAGGAGGATGAAACGAGAGTGGAGTCCACGAAGAGATCGTAGTCGCAGCTTTTCCGCCACACTGGGAGCAGCAGGGCAGAGATGCTCACCAGCCCAAAGCCCTCCTCAGCCAACAGCGCTCCCTCCTCTTGTTCAGTGTAGCCTGATCTTATACTCTCTTAGCATCTTACATTCACGCAGAGACAAAGATGGCGATCCATTGAATAGGTCAGAAATCATTTAACATCCATACTCCGCGATTCACAAGTAGGCTCATCATGAGCTCGTTCGATGCTATTGCTCTTCTCTGTATGGAAACTCCTAGGTGTTCGTGGAGGACCAAATGAGTGGCTCATCTGAGCTGGTAATGCGGGGCAAGAAAACATGCCTTCCATGGTAGGCGCTCGGGTGAACTGTCGAAGACTGGCAAATCGTTGAAAGCCAATCTGGCGCATGTAGTAGACAGAATCGGAGAAATAGCCAAAACGGCGGTTGGCCAGAATGTCGCCCGGCTTGGCGAACGGCGGGGGCTGGCTTAGGCGCTGGTTGAAGATGAGCACAAGACAGCTGACGAGAAGCTTGATGATGAAACGCTCGCAGAATGGGTAGGCCAGAGGCCGCCTCAGCTGTCCCTCTAGAATACGCAGCAGTCCCAGCAGAATGATCAGAGCCAAGCTTCCGCTGGACAGAAATCGGTCTAGTTTTCTCTCAACCCACTTGTTTCGAGGCCGCCTACAATCTGAATGCAAGAAAAAAGGGCAAGGTAAGTTTGAAATGACTTGTAGAGGACGGAGGTGTAGTCCTGAAGGATGAGGGGAGAGTAGCGAATGAGCTTGAATCGAGCATCGTTGATTCCCATAAAAGTGGACAAATCAGCTTCACCTCTCAAAACATTGCACAAAGATCGGCTCGGCCTCAGAGGGCTGACTTTGAAATTGGATACCTTGCCAGTAAACCAACTAGAGATTGGCTGGTTGTCAGAGATGAAAAATTATGAGGTGCATATCCCTCAGCTTCAATAACTTTGACAAGATATTTGGGCATCGCCAATCTTCAAAGATTTGCAGTGAATTATTATAGAGCTATTTTTGATGTATGTCAGTGTTTTCAATTTTGATGCTTGTATTGTTTTGTGCGACTCGAATGGCAGAGCCCAAAAATAATCGAAATATAATACCAAGTACCAAAACAATAATACCCAGTCAAAAATAAATAACCGTTTAATTTTTTGTTTTGGTTCTGAAAACCGAAATATGACACTGATCGCGGCTATTTGTATGTTTGGGCCCCATTTTTATTGCAGATTCTGAATATTCTGAATATTGAATTGGGCTGGCGGAACGGAGCTTTAGCGGAAACAGTCACTTTGGTCCCTCGCGTCAGCCCAAGTCAATAACTTTTAATGCTTATTTTCAACGTAGAAACTGATAACTTTCGCATGAAAATGGTGCATGCATTGGCTTACTTCATGAGCAACATTTCAAGAGCTTCCCAGGCCAATGGAAAACGCAGATTCGTTGTATCGCATTGACTGGCACTATTCAGGGCAAACGAGGGACAGTGAATGCTCGTATTCACCATAATTGCGAAACGGACTACCGGCATTGACATATTTTCCTTCGTCATTCTAACACTAGTCATGGTGCAACAAACATTAGGAATTGGTTTCTTTCATCGCATCATCACTGTGCCTGTCAAAACATCAAACGAGCGCACGCATGCAAGAAAACTGAGAAGCCGGTTTAGTTTTAATGTTATTTGATACTCTCCCAAAAAAAGTCGAAGTCCTGGCAGTTTCCGTCCTGGCTGCATTCAGCATAAAAAGTTTCAAAAAGTAAAAATAGTTGAATTTTCTACATGCTAGTCATGAAAACGAGCGGTGAAGTCCACCTCACAAAGCATAGAACAGAGCAGTGACGCAATTCTTTTTTGAAATGAGTTTGCAACAGTAGACGCAGTTCGACTCGAGCAATTTTGTGACCGAATTAATGTTTGTGACTAGAGGATATCCAAGTTGGACGCAAATTAGCGATGAGAAAGTTGTCCAAATCAAAAAACGTACAAGCTGCAGTTTCATTTGTACAACTGCTTTTGTACACAGTGGTTAGCTTGTGCCCACAACTGTGATCTATGGATGGAAAATGGATGGCGATAAAAATGAGTCATTTTTCATGATGGCCTGTCCAATGTGCCCGAACCAGGAGTTCGGCGGCCCTGCAGAGGCAGAGCTCCACGCCCTCCGCACCCACTTCGGCCTTGGCCTTCCCGCCTGGCAGTGTGGCTACTGCTCCTTCCTTTCCCCTCGTCTGGCTCACGCCCTCGCCCACTGCCTAGCTCAGGGACACAGCCTCTCCCATCTCAAGTATTCTCTTTCCCCTCCATTTCATCTCGTACTTCTTTCATCTCGCTTACCAGGAGCCTGGCAGCCCAAACGGAGGCTGCGGAGAAGCTCTGCCAACTCTTCCAGTCCCCCAGCCGCATCGACGACTCTGAAACTGCGGAAGAGCCATCGTCGGCCATGATCACCCTCCCTTTCTCCGAATCCATGCACCTGTCTCGCCTCGAGGTCCTGGACAGCGCATCGCCTAAGCCCAAAGCTAAAGCCAGCAAAGGGCGAAGCAAGCTGCCCAACATTACTCCCCCTCCGCGGCAGAAGCTGTCGGGGCCGTCGGGCTTCGAGCTGGAGTCTGAGCTGGTGGAGGGTCTGGTGGCGCCAGCGACGGTGAAGCCGGTGACGGTGCTGAAGTGCTCCCGGTGCGAGTACGCCTCCCAGTCGGAGTCCGCCAGGGTCTCCAGCAATTTGGTAGTCAGCCATGTCAGCCACTGCCTGAAGATCAGTCCCTTCGCCTGCTCCAACTGCGGCTTCTGCTCCGCCACACGCTCCAACTGCCGTCTCCATGTCAAGCGCCACTGTCCCGAGGCCCAGGTTCAGCTGCGCGATAGGTGCCATTCTTTTGCATGGCATCCTAGTTGCCTTTGAGGAGGGCGAATGATTGCAGGGAAAGCGACGAGGCCGCCATTCGAGCTGGGGCAGAGGAGTGTTTTCCCATGACCTCTATGAACTGGGGTGGTTTGCACGGACACTGATGCCCATCATGTGCCAAGAAATAAATAGTTTTCAAATGCACAAAATAAGCAGCTCAAACGGTTTTGTGGGTCTCATATTTGGTCAATTTAAAGACAGGATATAACCACTTCAGCGAAAACACCTTTTTTGTAACGGGCAATCGGATAGCTACTGCAGCGTAATGCTGCGGCATTTGTTGCATATTTTTTCCGCTAAACTTAAAAAGAATTTTTAAGTAAAATTATTTTTTATTTTTTTGCAACTTTTCTTTTACAGTAACGGCTTATTTTGGTCGAAAATTCGCATAACTATGGCAGTGTTGAAAAAAGGCAGCAAAAAGGCATCACATACCTTCGCGACACAAATTTCATTGCATGGGCGAGTCAAATTTGAAGCTGCTGTACATGCGCAACGTAGCACCACCCCGAGACCGATGCATCCAGAAGACAAGCAGGCGCTAAACAACTCACAGGCACAGGCCAACACTGGGGTCATGAATAGGGCGTCTTTGAGGTGGATGGAGAAAGGGAATTGGGGGGTTAATAGGACCAGTAGGCGTAGTTGGGTCGATCGTCGAGGGAGTTGGCGGGAGGAAGGTCGATGTCTACGGGCGGGTAGGGATTGCCGGGCGTCGGGTACTGGATGGACAGCGGAGGCGTCGTGTACGAGGCGATGGGGTAGGCTGCAGACGCCAGCTGTTGAGCAAGGTGGAAGGAAGTAGGAAGGAAATAGGTGTAACCGGAGTTGGCGATGGAGGCGGGTCCGACCTGTGAGGCGGCGGAGGAGATGATCTTCTCGTCCTCCTCGTCGTCCTTGTCCTGCTTCCGTCGTCGGGACACGAAGTAGCGAACCACGGCCAGCAGGCAGATCGACGTCAGCAGAATGGCCAGGATCACAGCTGCCAAATTATACGTTTTTCGCCAACAATATGCGTTTTTGGCCAAAAATCAGGGCAGGAATGATGAAACTGTAGGGCTCAAGTTCTAAGCCCACTAATTCCTTGGTATTTTCAACTTCCAATCTGTCTTTAGATTAGATTAAAAGAGTCAAAAATTGGGTGAAGAAGGCGGTAATAATGGTATATTATGTAACCGAGGATGATCCAGCCGATCATAGAGCGGGCGACTTGGCGAGGAGCCTCCTGGATGGGGCCGGGGGTGACGGGAGGGGAGGGGTCGGGGAGCTGTTTGATGGGCCAGTTGGGCGGGAAGTAGTCGGGAGCGGTGCAGTAGGAGTTGCAGCCGCCGTTGAGGTAGCCGGGTTTGTCGATGACCCAGTTGGCGTTCTGCGGCTCATTCAGCCATAGCCGGAACCACAACAGTCGCTCGTCGCATACCCACGGGTTGTCTTCAATTCTCCTCAGCTTACTCAACCCCCAGTCCTAGGAAGAAGCAGAAAAGGGAAGGAGAAGAAGTCTACCGCAGATGTAGAGGGAGACTTCGGACTGGGACTGGGGCAAGAAGGTTCCTTGGAAGGTGTTGGGTTGCAGAGTCTGTAAGGAGGCTGAGTGAGAAGAGGGGAGGAGGAAGGGCGAGGAAGGAGTGCCTGAAGGAGGTTGGAAGAAATGTCGAGGTGTCTGAGGCTGGGCAGTCCGGCGAAGCTCCGATCGTCCACAGTCTCCAGTTCATTGCCTTGAAGGTCCAGACTCTGCAGCTCCTGCAGGTTCTGGAACATGTCCGAACGCACCCTGCAATATTCATTCATCTTTCTGTTTCTTTTCAAACATTTCCTTGTGGGAGAAAATGAGGAATAAGATCAAGCTGAAATGGAAGAAATAGAGAAAAATAATGCATTAGCCCACAAAATAATTCCCTATTGAGAAGTATTGAGAGAAAATTTTTTCGTTGCTTCATCGTTTTTATAGCGCAAAGAAAAATGGTTTCTACATGTTTCGCAAAAGCTACCCGATTTGATTGAATGCATTGTTCTCAATTTTAGCGTGTGTTCAGCGTTGCATTAGTTTTCCAGGAGCTCTAAAGAGTAATTCCCAGAGTATTCTGCCTCGCTAGGGCAGAGCGATTTTTGTTTCCTGGAGCTGTGTACGTGTGCCTGTGTACCTAGTCAACAAGGGCCAGCGTCTGTGCTGTCTTTGCAGCAAGCTTCGGCCTTGGGTCTGCTAAGTGCGGGCGTGTGTAGAGTAGGTGCGTAGGGTGGGGGTGGGGGTAGGCGAAAGACACAGCGGAGGGTGTGTGGGGGAGGCCAGGGGGAGTGGGCGTGACAAAAGAAGGGCTTTGTGAGGAGGCTGGGGAGAGGAGGAGGGGGGGAAGGCGGTTGGTTGCTGGGAGGCATCGTGGAGCTTTTTGGGGGCTCCAAGAGGGCAGTGTAGCGCAAACTAAATCCGGACTCTGCCCCCCAAGCACTCCTATCAACAGGGCGAGCCTCCTTTGTGCCCCCCGAAGCAGTGGTGCAGGGAAAAAACAAGATCATCAGGAGCGGAGGCAGCCCAGCTGAAGGAAGGCCCTGGGGTGCTCGGGAAGAGGTTGCGGAAATCCGTTGGGCGGGGTTCTTTTTATCGACAGGGCCCCCTTTGCAAAGGGAGCTGAAGGGGTGGCCGCCTTTTTGCGGGACTACTCCGATTTCCGCAGCCTTTAGGACTCGGCGGGAGCCTCGGAAGTCCGCCTCTGCTTTGGGCAAATACACAGCGCAAACTCTCACACATCCCATGCCTACGCCACAGCCTTCCCTCTTCTCACCTCTCTACACCCCCACCAGCCCCTATCACTTTCACCCCCTCAACGAACAGCAAATATGCCACTGTGAAACATGCATGGGAGAAGCAAATAGTGGGACATCTTTTGATTGGCCCAACTTGCGAGCTACTTCCGCAATAGGTGGCCCGAGGAAATGCTAAAAGGGAGTTTAAGAGGGGCAAACCTCTTGAGTCGGTTTCGATTGAGGATGATGGCCTGAATCTGAGGCGTCATCTGGAAAGCGCCAGGCTCGATGGTGTCCACGGCGGCCTCGGACATCTCCAGACGGATGAGTCGGCGGATGTTGGTGAAGGCGTTGGCGGGGATCACTCGGATCGGCGTCTCACCGATGCCCAAGATTTGTAGTGACGGCACGTACTGCAACCATGGCAAGGTTCAGCAGGGCAGGGAAGAGCTTGGAAAAGGCAGGAATGAAACCTGAAACATGGATGAGTCCCAGGCGGGGAATTTGTTGCCGGTGAGGTATAGGTATAGAAGTTTGGGGACGCCGCGGAGGGACTCGCCGGGGAGGCGAACGATGCCGTTGAACTCGAGGGAGAGGGACTTGAGTTCGGGGAACTGTAGGGTGCCGGAGGGAACGTTGTTGATGTTGTTGAGGCCGAGGTTGAGGTCGGTGAGTGTGTTGCGCTGGGCTCGGAGGGCGTCGGAGGGGACGCGGCTGAGGAGGTTGGCCTCCAGACTCAGCTCCTCGAGGGCGGAGAGGGGATTGAAGACGGGGTTAGAGCCGAGGTCGGGGATGCGGTTCTCGGCCAGCTCCAGCTTGAGGAGCATGTTCTTGGACTCGTAGTTGCTGAAAGCGTTCTGGGGCAGGGAGGCGATGCGATTGCGGTTCAGGTACAGCTTCCGCAGGTTCTTCAGCGAAGGCACGCCCGTCTGAGGGATCTGCCCCAGCGCGTTGTCGCTTAGGTCCAGCTCCAGAAGGGACTCCACCAGTGGTCCGTCAAATGCCTGCGCCCATCCATTTGCGCATGAAGAAATAGGCGATTGTTTCAGTTGAAAAACGATCAATGGATGAGTGGAGAATGAGCGTCTGATGAGGGTTTTGAACCTGAGGATCGATGGCAGTGAGTCCGTTTCGGTTGAGAACGAGACGGATGATGGAGAATCCCTGGAAAGCGAAGGCGTTGAGGCGGCTGACGGGAGTGTTGGTGATGGAGAGGGAGTCAATCTGCACGTCCCGCGCCGCATTGATGGCTCTGATCACGTTTTGCAGACTGCCTGCAATTTCCTCAGGCCTCCAATCCTGGGGCAGAAGTTGTAAGTAGGATCAGTGAACCGGCATTGTCGCAGAGGATGCCGACGGGTTCGTAGACGCTGGGGGCACAGATGCAGGGCGGAGAGACGTTGGGACACTGCGCTTTCACAGAAGAAGTCGCCAAACAGGCCAGCAGCACTCCCAACAGCCAGCTTCCCTCCCGCATCCTCTCTCTCTACCTCTACTCACACACACCTTCAAAACTACCCTTCACTCTCTGCCAACCTCCAATTGCGCCGCCTTTCTCCCCCATCAACAAACACATGAGTGAAGTCGTGGGGCGTGTAAAAAGCGGGATCGTGAAATGCAGGGCCTGAATTAGCGGACTTCTAAGGAGGCGGGAGGCGTTTTTGAGGGGAGGCGGAGGGCGAAGAATAGCCGCAGAGGTGGGGAGGAGGAGGAGAGTGTGTGTGTGTCTGGCAGAGGCAATCGCGGAGCGGAGCGCTGAAGAGGGGTGCAGCGCTGGTGTGCCTGGGAGGGGAGGGAGGCTAGTAGAGAGGAGGGGGGAGGGGAGGAGGCTAGGAGTGGGGGAGGGAGAGAGAGAGGCAAGGAGAGCATTGGGCCAGCTGTGAGATGGGAGAGTGTTGGTGGAGGCTCCATCCATCCATCGCTCCGCCGACCGCACCCCGTTTCTCCTCCAGGCCTTGAGACCCAGCAGCAATGCTCCTCGCCTCATAGCTTGCCCCTCAAGCCTCCCGTGGGCTGGGTGGGACCAGGGGAGGGGTGTTGGAATGGGGGGTGATGGAATGGGGGGGGGTGAGTGAGAAAGGGCGGAGGGAGGCCTCTTTCAGCCTCCCTCCACTGCTGCCCTCCTCCCTCCTTCCCGCAGCCCGCGCTCTTGTGCAAACAGAGGCGGGGCGCGAGTCCTCCACTCCTCCAGTTCTCCACCTCCTCCCATCCCCAGCCCTCCAATTCTTAGCCTGCCTGAGTCAACGGCCATGCGTCATTTGCCCTTCTCAGCTCAGCCTCATCCGCTTCGCTAGCAAAGGCTGTGCGATTAGTCGCATGAGCAAGCAAACCAACACGAGGCACCCAGGAGATCAGACATATTGCACTGAGGGGAGAGTAGCTGAGATCAAGTGAAGGGAGGCATGAAGGAGGGAGAAAAGAGTAGGGTGTAAAGATGAAGGGATCAGCGGGTCTTCTTGGCGGGCTGAGGGGGGCCGTCGGAGGGGAACTTGATGCGATGGCTGGCGGCGATCACCGCCTCCCCGGTGAAGGCGGGACCCGCGGGCGGAGCGGGTGGCTGAGCTGCTGCCACCTGCTGCAGGGCCGGATCTGACAATCACGCCTTTGCTTCGCACCAAAGGCTACTTGGCAAACACTCCCGCAAAGCTCTAACACTCACAAAGAGACTATAAAGAGTAGGCACACTGCCACAAAGACCATGCAGATTGGCTTGTGTAGATGAAAGTAGGAGGACTGTGGGTAAGAGAGGGAGAGACGAGAGGGGAGTAACAGAGAAAGGGTCTAACAGAGGAACCAACTGGGGGCGGTGGGCGGTTTGCGCAGGGACTGGATGGTGAGGATCTCGAATAGGCTCGGCTGTCGTTTGGCCGCCCTACGGCGAGCGGAGGGGGCGGGGAGGACGGGCGCCGGCGGAATGGGAGCTCGAGCCACGGAGCGCAGGGCTGCCTGACTCGACAGCAGATTCACTCGCGGCTGCAGTGCTGGCAAACGCCTCAAAACCATACCTTTATTTAACTTCCTCGAAAGTATTGCATCTTAGAAGTTATCATGCTGGCACTCTCATGTTTCAAGTAAGTGTCGGATGCCTATGTGTTTGGCTGAAGGATAATGCAGAGGTTTTATGCACCGGTATTTTTTTGTATTTTTTATTTTTTATTTTATGTTAAAATTTATTTTTTTTAAAAATTTTTAATTTAATTTTTATCAATATTAATTTGGTGTTTTTTTTGAAAATATAGTTAAACTGAAGAAAGATAAATATTGGGTTAGGGTATAATTAGATTGCTCTAGAAGGCAGAAATGATAAGGCGAAATGACCTGGTGAAAACAGGGTTTGGCAGTCGCTGCAATGGCAGGCGTGTCCGCTGATGCCTCAACTGGGCCCTGGCTGCTGGGAGCTGAGGCCGCGGCGTGGGTGCTTTGGGCCCCTGAACTGGTCCCGCCTCTTCCGGCTCCTCTGTCTGTGCGCGGAAGCTTGGAGGGACGCGGGGGCCGAGTGGCTCATCCGCCACTGTTTCCTCCTCCGCCTCCGCTTCTATCGGGGCTCGGTTGTGCAGCGCCTTGTTGGCCGATCCTCATTTTGGGGCCCTTATGGAGAGAGTGAAATAAGGAGGAGGCACCTGGAAAGGCTGCTCCTCAACAGCGGCGAGGGGCTGGTGCGGGATGGCCCAGGGCGGGGCGGTGGAGTCGGCGGTACCGGCCAGCCACCACTCCTCGAAGGGGACGACGGGGCCGAGGGCGGAGCTGATGCGCGGCTTGGAGATGGCCTCCTCGTAGGAGTAGGAATCACCCTCCACCTCCTCCTCCAGCCCCTCTCTGGTCAGAGCCTCGATCTCAGCGTCCAGGACACTCTCCTCCGCCGCCGACGACTCCCACCAGGCCTTGGCCGCCCGCTTGGGGCCCTCCTCGCTCCTGCTACCTTCCCCCGCCTCCTCAGCCTCCACCTCCGCACTCCTCGGCTTCTCCAGAGCGGCTCCGCCACTCTTGGCTCCCCGCACCCACTCCACCGTCTCCGGCAGGCTGCTCCCGTCAAGAGTTTGAGCTGGTGGGCTGGGGGTGGGCTGCGGCACTGAGCGTCGTGGAGGCAGCAGCAGCTGAGGTCGCTTTGTGCTGGTTGTCGTGGTTCTGGCTGTGGTGGTCGTTGTGGGGCTGGTGGTGGTGGGGGTGGTTGTGGAGGAGGGAGGCCTTGGTTGACGGGTGGTGGTTGGAAGGCGTATATTGGGCCGTCGTCGTCGGCGAGAGGCGAGACGTCGTCGGGAGGAGGGTAGAGAGGGGGGAATGGAAGGGGAACGGGAGGAGTGGGCGGCCAGGGTTTCGCTGATGAAGTCCATGCCCTCCTCTCCGCCTTCTGGCAGCAGCGTCTCCAGGCTCGAGTCCAGCTCACTACCCGTCACCTTCTGTCGAGCCGCCCTTCCTCTTTCACCTGATAACAAGTTTGCTCAAACTTCTTCTGCTGCGCTTTATGCTAGCTGGAAATGCTTGAGTTCAACTAAATCAGTGCAAAGCAACCAACGGGTGGACAAAGAAACGGCTCTGTCCTTGGAAGCTTTCACAGAGCTCACTGCAGCACCCTGGAAGGGTCCGAAAGCGCTGGTGCCTAGGAAACGAATTGCTGTTGGTCGGATGAAGTAAGGAAAGGGAAGGTAAACGAGAAGGGGTCTGGCAGAAGAACTCTCTAAGACAGCCGTCCTCATCGCGTACAGGGACCCAGTTGCACTGCGGCGTTGCCTCCGGCGCTGAGATCTCGTCCGGCTGCCCTCCACACCTTCGCTGCTGCTTCTGCCGCCGCCTCTCCGCTTGTCTGCTGCTGCTTGTCTGCTCTGGACCTGGAAGGGATGCTGGTGGAAGAGATGGTTGAGCGATGGAGAGGCGGTGAACGAGTCAAAGGAGGAGGCTGGACGATGTTGGGCACGGCGATGACGCACTTGGCCCAGTAGTTGAGCGCGCAGCCTTCGTCTCCGATATCTCGCGCGATAAAATCGCAGATACACAGTGCCTCACCCAGTTCACATTTCGATTCTGCAACCAATATCAATCCGTATTCCCATCTGTATATTGAGGAGTGCCAGGAAAAAATGATGCCTGGATGGGGTGAGTAGGTGGCGAGAGGGTCGGCAATGCGACAGCTGTCGGCGGGCAGGCTGAGCTGGTGCCGACTTTTGAGAGCAGCGGCTGGGAGGAGAAGGAGCAGAAGCAGGAGTCTCATGGCCACCTCCTTGCCCTACTCAATGAGCCTACTTCGTCTGGCTGAGGATGCGCTCTAGGTGGCTGGCCGACGCATGCAAAGGGCCAGTTTTCATGCACGGAGGCGCCGGTCCCTTATCGCCCTTCTTCTTGCCCTTCGCAGGCCAGTCCTTCCTCCCCTCCTCTCACCTTCAGTCCCCCAGCCGAGTGTCGCAATGCCCCCTGCGTCCAGGCTAGTCCATGCTCAGGCCTCGGGCTGGCTCTTTTTGGGCGGGGAATGCTGCCGACAACCTCTTGCGCAGCTTTACAAGGGGCAGTAAAGAAAATGGCTGAACTGTTGCCTGGTTTTCGTTGTCGCAAAATAACTAGTTCTATTTTTTGGGAAGATGTGCTGAAATAGGTTTGAAAGAAAGGGAATGGCGTTTGAGGTTCTCATTTTGTTTAAATTGTACGATTTTACTTTGTTTGCAACACGCATGAAGTTAATTATAACTGTGCAAGCGTATATCGGAATTTTTAATGATGGATCGTTATGCAAAATATTATTGGTGATTGCCGATACCATACGCATAAGAAATCTTCAAAAGTGGTGAAAGTTGGATCAGTAACCAATTTTTAACATTTGCGTTTAAGTAAAATTATTAGAAATAAATTGTAAAATTAAAATTTAGAAATTGTAAAATTATTAGAATTAAATTAACGATTAATAAAGCTTTTGTTATTGTTTTTGTGCATTTGATTTCAAATATACATAATTAAATAAACTTCAAATATAATTTTGAAAAACACAATTTAGTGACCATAGTAACATTTTTAGTGATCAATTTCCTAATATAATCTTCAAAATTTGACATCATAAGGTTGAAATTTTGTCGGTTAGCATTTTCCCTAGTCAATTTTAAATGATCACAATTAAAGAAAATTCAACAGTAGAAATATTTCAATTTGTCAATGCCTTTAGCAGCAGCCAAGAATATAATTTTCCGAAAATGACCTGAACAAACTAAATTATTACAAATATACAGCGTTAAATTTTAAATTTTTAAAATAAATTTTAAATTTTGCCAAAAAAGCCAATGAATGCCCAGATTTCGTAGCGCCTTTCGTTGAAAAACAGGTGTTTGCACATTTTTATGTTTAAAAGCTTTTAAAAATTCGACCATTGAAGGGGGGAAATAATAAACAGTATCGTAAGTGGTTCTCAGTCACCGCCCAGAAACTACTTCCTGTAAAATGTACATTTCTTTCTTTTTTATCATCGTTTGATGACAAGAGGGGGGGGCAATTGTGGGGGCAATAGTGAAATAATTAGAGGGTGGATGAGCCAAGGGATAATGCGGGTAGTGAGCTGTGGGAACAGGAGGAGTTTTCCATGTCTCACGCCGCTTTGATCCACAGGGATACCGATCAGGGTCTCTGGTAATCTAGCAACAGATGGGCAGCGACTCTACTGGCATAAGCGCCGCTTTTTTCTGCCTGCCAGCAGAGATCGCCCCATCAGGCACATATTTCGAGGATCACTGCATCATTATGAGAATTTTATGGTGGCGAAAACCATCAATCTGTCCAATTGTTTGCGTATTTCACCTGCAAACGGTCTCTTAGAAATTCTCAAATAAGTTAACGCTCGTAGGTAATAAGTAAAAGGAGGCTGATTTCAAGAAAATATTACGATTACTGTAATGAATTTAAACACATCAAATGCAACCTTGGGCCCATAACTTACCTGAAACTACAGTTGATCATTCGCTGTTCATATTTGGCTGGTCAAATTCACAGCCTCTCACTGCCCAATGTAGATTCGTGAGTCAATTAATGCCTATATTGCAGCTGACAAATATATCAGCCATGCGAAATGGGTATATTTTTAAGCTTCTTTTGCTAGTGTTACTGCTTTTTTGCATCGGCATCGCTTCCAAGTATCGGAACCATTTCTACGATGTTAACATTTTTGCCTATGGACACACATTTTAAACAAGCAAAATTGAGACATATACGCAAAATACAAAACGAATGAAATTGTAGCGCATCATGGGCCATGCCAGAATAGAAAAGGGGCCATTGCTCCATGTCTATTCTACCTTCTATCTGGACAGGCGCACATCACCGCCGACCCTAAAAGCCGTGACTGTGCACAGGTGCAACAAACTAGCACTCCCCACACTTCGCATCACTGCCAACAATGTCTCCATCACTGTTCATGGTAGCATCACTCAGTCCATTCTGCACCCTAAAGTACTGCTTATCATGCACAAATGTTTCCATCAAAATTTTAAAATTTAAATAAATGACTGAAAAGGTTTTCTGATATTTAAAAAAAACAAGTTTGATGCCTTACTTGTCTTTTTGCTGGACAGATTTTTAGGAAAATCAAATGTGACAGAAATAAGTTGTCCGAATTTATGGACTGACCAGTGTGATTGGTGGCCACATATGCTCTCCTATCCTCTGCCCGAGGAACTTGCCGATCATCCTCCACCAGTCATAAGTTTGATATCTCACGGTTCACAATTGGCCACATTTTTAGGCTAACTATCGGGAAAGGATAGTTACAGACGGATCAATAATGCAAGAGGTGAAGATAGGCCACGAGATCC
>JASANA010003438.1:0-27375 GCA_030248095.1 Ptycholaimellus sp. GST1_10 | reverse complement strand
TTTTTGACCGCGGAGCGGCCCGAAGGGCCGCTTCGCGGTTATAGAGGTTACTAAACTTTTGTCCTCATATATATATATATATATATATATCTGTATCTGGAAATGCTGGGAACGGGCGAATTCTCAACGGATCTTGACAAACTTTTTTTTTCCTGAAAGGTAATGATATTTTAGGAATATCTGGAGGGGTGGAACCGGTTTCTGAGCATTTTTGAAACATTACTTTTTCTGGGTAGAAAGTTTGAAACTTTTGGGGTATTGTAAAATGCTCAATTCTCAACGGATTTTGACTAACTTTTTTTTTCCTGAAAGGTAATGATATTTAGGAAGATCTGGAGGGGTGGAACCGGTTTCCGAGCATTTGAAACATTACTTTTTTGGGTAAAGGTTGAACTTTTGGGTATGCTGTAAATGCTCAATTCTCAACGGATCTTGACAAACTTTTTTTTTTCCTAAAAGGTAATGATATTTTAGGAAGATCTGGAGGGGTGGAATCGGTTTCCGAGCATTTGAAACATTACTTTTTTGGGTAGAAAGGTTGAACTTTTGGGTATGCTGTAAATGCTCAATTTTCAACGGATTTTGACAAACTTTTTTTTTCCTGAAAGGTAATGATATTTTAGGAAGATCTGGAGGGGTGGAACCGGTTTCCGAGCATTTGAAACATTACTTTTTTGGGTAGAAATGTTGAACTTTTGGGTATGCTGTAAAATGCTCAATTCTCAACGGATTTTGACAAACTTTTTTTTTCCTGAAAGGTAATGATATTTTAGGAAGATCTGGAGGGGTGGAACCGGTTTCCGAGCATTTGAAACATTACTTTTTTGGGTAGAAAGGTTGAAATTTTTGGGTATGCTGTAAAATGCTCAATTCTCAACGGATTTTGACAAACTTTTTTTTTCCTGAAAGGTAACGATATTTTAGGAAGATCTGGAGGGGTGGAACCGGTTTCCGAGCATTTGAAACATTACTTTTTTGGGTAGAAAGGTTGAACTTTTGGGTATGCTGTAAAATGCTCAATTCTCAACGGATTTTGACAAACTTTTTTTTTCCTGAAAGGTAATGATATTTTAGGAAGATCTAGAGGGGTGGAACCGGGTTCTGAACATTTGAAACATTACTTTTTTGGGTAGAAATGTTGAACTTTTGGGTATGCTGTAAAATGCTCAATTCTCAACGGATTTTGACAAACTTTTTTTTTCCTGAAAGGTAATGATATTTTAGGAAGATCTGGAGGGGTGGAACCGGTTTCCGAGCATTTGAAACATTACTTTTTTGGGTAGAAAGGTTGAAATTTTTGGGTATGCTGTAAAATGCTCAATTCTCAACGGATTTTGACAAACTTTTTTTTTCCTGAAAGGTAACGATATTTTAGGAAGATCTGGAGGGGTGGAACCGGTTTCCGAGCATTTGAAACATTACTTTTTTGGGTAGAAAGGTTGAACTTTTGGGTATGCTGTAAAATGCTCAATTCTCAACGGATTTTGACAAACTTTTTTTTTCCTGAAAGGTAATGATATTTTAGGAAGATCTAGAGGGGTGGAACCGGGTTCTGAACATTTGAAACATTACTTTTTTGGGTTGAAATGTTGAAAAATGGGGTCTGTTGATAAATGGCGAATTCTCAACGGATGTACACAAACTTTTTTTTGCTTAAAGGTAATAAAATTTTAGGGATATCTGGAGAGGTGGAACAAGTCCCGGAGCATTTGAAACATTACTTTTTTGGGTAGAAAGGTTGAAAAATGGCGTATGTTGAGAGCTCCGCGGTCACCTATTGCGCTCTGCGCCATATACTTGTTTCTAGTTTATATTTCACTAATTTTGGTTCTCTTTTGCCAAAATTGCCGCCTTCTTATGAATGATCAGTAGATTTTGTAGATGGACCAATTTGTAGATGTTCATCATTTCAATCAAAATTAATCACAATTTTCTTACACCTTGTCTAGTTCTATTTGATGATATACAATTTATAAGCTGCCCATGCCGTAGCATTTTAGTCTTGTCTAGATCTTGGCCATGTGGAAAACAGAACACAAGACACAAGACGAACAGGTTGCCACATGAAAAAGGCTTCAAACAATGCTGAGACCTTTCGAAAGTTCAAACCTTTTGCAATCTGGAGTTGACAGTTGACTTCAATTGATGTGTATGTGACGTAGAGTTCAACCAAGAATCCTTCAATCAATTCGATATTATGCAATATAAAACCATTCATAACTAGGGTGCTGTCGTTCCCTGAGACTCCGCAATAAGCCAATGTATGCAGGCAGTGGCGGATATTGGGGGGGGGGGGAAAGGGGGGAAGTTTGGGGCGGCCCCCCCCCGAAATTATCAGGAAGGGAGGAAATTTTATCCCTTTAGATAAAAAATGTTTAAAAAAATTTTGCGCCCTTCGCGCGCAGAGAACGTACACTTCTCATTAGTCATTTTCTTTGGCGATTTCTTGATTTTATGGGCTATGTTTGTTGAAAAATGGCACGCGTAAATGGAAAAAATTTGCCACATTTACCTAATATTTAAGTCTAAAATTGGCAGTCTGGGTGTTCTTGGAAAAAAAATTTCCTGCGCGCTTCGCGCTCAGATACAAAACCGTATTGTCAAACAAATTTTCCTAACTTCCCCCCCCCCCCCCGAAATCGAACAGAATATCCGCGCCTGTATGCAGGACTGCGCAGTTTTGTCTATTAAAGGGATAGTCACCTAAAATGCACCCCCTCGGATTTCCATAAATTTTTTTCTTAGTTAGGGGACACCAAAATAAGCTTGCGCGCTTAAGCCGTTTTTCCACTTTGGAGTAATTTTTTTGAGAAAAAAATATTAACTTTTCATGTGTTGTAGCATAGGGATAAAATGAAATAAATTCAAGAAAAATCCAATTTTAATTCTCCACTTTTCTCCGCTCAACAATGTCAGCTTTAACCAAAATCAATATTTTAAGCAAAATAAAATTGGGCAAAATCGATGTACCATGGCGCGCGCAGCCCAAAAACCTGTTAAAATGGTCATTTTGGGAGGTTTTATAGGGTTTTTCCACATTTTTATGATTTAATAATTTTTTTATGCAATTGAGGCCCTGATTTTTGAAATGTACGCCCCAAAATTGACCCATAAACAAAAAATACTTTATTTAAATTAAAAAAAATTTATTCATTTTTTCAAGGTGTAAAAATCATGAAAAAATAATTTTAATTAAAATAAACTATGGGTCAATTTTGGGGCGTACATTTCAAAAATCAGGGCCTCAATTGCATAAAAAATTTTTAAATTATGAAAATGTGGAAAAAAACTTCCAAAATTCGTCAAAAACGACCATTTTGGCCAGTTTTTGGACCACGCGCAACTATGCGCACCGTTTTGAATACCCAATATATTTTTTTCTGGTGGCTTTTCAATAAATACAAGTTGTGTTAAGCGGCCTAATGCGGCGGAATCAGCATTTTTGAGTTATGATTTTTTGTGTGCCATTCGGAGCCCTTCCACACGTTGTAGCATAGGAATTTTTTGGAATTTTTTTCTCGAGAATGAAAAGCTTTCAGCCAAAACGTCATACCCTTGCAAGTTTACCATGGTAACACCTTTCATTTAAAAAAATATAAGCGGAATCGGTGATGGTGCCTGACCTGGGTATTTCCCCTTTAACCCTTTTTGAATTAACCTATTAGCCTCTTTGGACTATCACCTGGGATCTGCTGCGTCGTCTGCATTTTGTTTTGGGCGCGCGTGGAAAGAGACCCTGAGCCTGAACTGCACGCCCAAAACAAATTGCAGCTGCCCAAGCAGCAGATTCCACTAGCTGTAAATTTATTTCATTGACTTTCAACTCGGGGGAATCGATTTTTGGGAGAAAAGAGGTTACTTTAGGCTTGCCGATGGTACCAGTTATTTCATTTACCTCCATTCATTTACAACTTAAAAAGCTGCAAGTATATTTACAGCTGCAAATTAACAATCCTATTTTCTGGCAAAGATTTATTTACGTTGCCCTGATGGATTGGATTGGATCCGCTGCGAGGCTATAAACGGAGTCCCACGATGCGAATTACACCAGGAACTTAATTAATTACACCTTGAATTACAATTAATTATACCTTGAACCATTCAAAACGATAAGTCAGCT
Organism: Ptycholaimellus sp. GST1_10; assembly: GCA_030248095.1. Lineage (NCBI taxonomy): Eukaryota > Metazoa > Nematoda > Chromadorea > Chromadorida > Chromadoridae > Ptycholaimellus > Ptycholaimellus sp. GST1_10. The sequence continues at coordinate 23,255 of JASANA010003438.1, read as the reverse complement.
CGAACTTTTTTAACCAAACTGATTTTTCGATTTTTTACTCTATTCTTCGTTTTTGTATAGAATTTGAAGAAGAAAATCAACTGCTTCCTAAAACACTCGACTTAGCCTGAAGCCCGGTTTTATGTTTAAAAGCAAAGTAAAGAACTAAGTTTTAGGCTTGTCCGAATTATAAACGCATCCCGTTTTCACCCTCCAGCTTTAGGTATCATCATCAAGGGCAGTTTCAGTTTGATAGATATTTTGGATTTTATCATTTTAGCGCAAATAGTGCAACATTACTTACACTTTAGCCCTTTTGTTGCTGTTTCACCAATATGCTCCTTAAGGTCAGAACAAAGAATAGAAAAGTTGTCGGATACGGAAATCCAAACTACGGAGCTAGACTGCTTTAGCTCCTTTGATTCTTCAAAGGCAGCATAACACAAAGGAGTCTAGCCAAGAAAATAATGTAAGCGTGCAGAAGACAAGGGCAAGGAGCGGGGTATCAGGACAAGAGCGGGAAGTCGGGACGCATGAAAGTTGGAAGTCCTTTTGTAGGATGTGAACAGCAACCCAGCCACGATTCAATCAGTCCAGTTCTCTCTCAGCCAATCTGCAGAGCAGCCATCTTACCCTCTTCGACCCCGATGCTGGCCAGAAGCTGCAGCCCTTCATTGCCTCTGGCAAACCGCCTGACTAACAAATTACTAGGCTGGCTAGGCATGCTAGGCTACGCTCAGGGGCTTTCGCGCCCATGCTCTTCGGTCTACGGAGCTCTGATTGCTCTGGGAGCCCACTCTGTTTCACTTTTTCGGGGGCCCCACCCGACCCCCCCCCCCCCGGGGCCCCCACCCCCCACCGGTGGGGGTTATTTTGGGGTTCAACAAAGTTGGTTGTTAAGTAGTGCACCTGAAAAAATGTTGAAAAATAAGGGGTTTTTTAAACAAAAATTGGCCACACACATGCTAGTTTCACATGAAACTTGCGTCTGGTTGCTTCGGGGGGGGGGGGGGGGGGGGGGGGGGGGGGTCGGGTCACGTATGCTGCAGACAATTACGACAGAGGCGCTGTCTTATCAGCAGTTGAAAAGTGGCCCAGCTGTCAACATAGCGAGAAAGGTACAGGAAACCCTTTATCGCTAATCAAATTCCTAACCATGATCTAGATGCATTTCAGATGCCCTTTCCTTTCAGCATTATGACTAATGGTTGACTTCCTTTCCATAGCCCAATGCATCCTTGCTCTGAGCAGATTTTAGCAAATAGGCGTAATCGGAGGCCTGCTTCTACACTCCTCTTTCCCTCTCCCCTCAGCTGCCTCACCTGGACAGACTGTGGCCATGCGTCGGAGAACCCAAAGTCTGCTAGTTTGCTGGCCAAGAATCAAATTATCTCCATCCCGACCTACCTACATACCTACCCGACAAGGCCATGTGGGCCCTGGGCGCCAAGATTGCCTCCTCCGTCGTCGCACCACTGAGGATCACAACTCCATGGTTGCAGAGACAGTCGGTGTGCCAACCATGGACTGGACCTGCTCTGGAATCAAAGTTTATTAAACATGCCCTGCCAATCCCCACATGTTCACCACCATTTATAAGGGGTTTTTTAAACAAAAATTGGCCACACACATGCCAGTTTCACATGAAACTTGCGTCTGGTTGCTTCGGGGGGGGGGGGGGGGGGGGGGGGGGGGGGGGTCGGGTCACGTATGCTGCAGAAAATTACGACAGAGGCGCTGTCTTATCAGCAGTTGAAAAGTGGCCCAGCTGTCAACATAGCGAGAAAGGTACAGGAAACTTTTTATCGCTAATCAAATTCCTAACCATGATCTAGATGCATTTCAGATGCCCTTTCCTTTCAGCATTATGACTAATGGTTGACTTCCTTTCCATAGCCCAATGCATCCTTGCTCTGAGCAGATTTTAGCAAATAGGCGTAATCGGAGGCCTGCTTCTACACTCCTCTTTCCCTCTCCCCTCAGCTGCCTCACCTGGACAGACTGTGGCCATGCGTCGGAGAACCCAAAGTCTGCTAGTTTGCTGGCCAAGAATCAAATTATCTCCATCCCGACCTACCTACATACCTACCCGACAAGGCCATGTGGGCCCTGGGCGCCAAGATTGCCTCCTCCGTCGTCGCACCACTGAGGATCACAACTCCATGGTTGCAGAGACAGTCGGTGTGCCCACCATGGACTGGACCTGCTCTGGAATCAAAGTTTATTAAACATGCCCTGCCAATCCCCACATGTTCACCACCATTTATCGATTCACCAGCATGTTGGACGACTACACATCTTAAATCGCGTCTGATAAGGTGAACCTAGGCTGGAAATCACAAAATCGATGGCTAAAAATTTTGCTGCTCTTTTAATAGAAAAACTAAGCGCTCACCTCAGTGCATAATTCGCTGACTCCATAGATAGGACAGGCCGTTGACAGCAGCTAAAGCAACCTAAAAACCAATTGCTCAGATACCAAGACAAGGTATTCTCGGCTATTGCCAAGATGCGCGGCCTTTGCTCCAAGTAATAAGACGGATCACCTAGACGGATCTTCATAGCAAAATTCAGCTATTTTTTATTATAAAACCATGTTTTTATGCTTCTTCGAATGCTTGAAACATTATGATTTGAAGTTTTTGGCCATAGAGTGATATTTAATAAATATTTTTCGAGAATTCTTCAAGACACAGCCTCAACAAACATACATGCCAAAATTGAGCTCATTTTATTGATAAACCAGGGATTTATGGATGTTCAGATTTTTGAAACACCAATATTTTACGTTTTTGACTATAAATCAAGAAATAATTAATTTTTCACAAAGTTGTTCTCTCAACTTCAAGATATCCCCTTGACAGAGGTACATGCCAAAATTCAACAGATTTCATTGAAAACCCATCGATTTATGGATGTTCGAATTTTTGAAACATCATGATTTTAGGTTTTTTGCCATAAATCAAGAAGTAATGAATATTTTGGAAATTTCTTTTGACAGCTTCAAGATATTACCTCGATGGATGCATCTGCCAAAAATCAGCTTATTTCATTGAAAAACCATTGATTTATGATTTTTTGTACCTTGAAACATCAAACAATTGAGTTTTGGGTGAAAATCAAAAAATTTCTCCAAGCCCTAATAATGGGGCCAAGGCATCACTTAGGCGGACTTTCATGCAAAATTTCAGCTAATTTCATGGAAAAACCAGTGATTTACGATTTTTAGTGCTTTGAAACATCAAACAAGTATATGGCGCAGAGCGCAATAGGTGACCGCGGAGCTCTCAACATACCCCATTTTTCAACTTTTCTACCTAAAAAAGTTATGTTTCAAATGCTCCGGGACTTGTCAAACCTCTCCAGATCTTCCTCAAATTTTATTTCCTTTCAGGAAAAAAAAGTTTGTCAATATCCGTTGAGAATTGAGCCTTTTACAGCATACCCAAATTTTCGACCTTTCTACCCAAAAAAGTAATGTTTCAAATGCTCGGAAACCAGTTCCACCCCTCCATATCTTCCTAAAATCTCATTACCTTTCAGGAAAAAAAAGTTTGTCCAAATCCGTTGAGAATTGAGCCTTTTACAGCATACCCAAATTTTCAAACTTTCTACCCAAAAAAGTAATGTTTCAAATGCTCGGAAACCGGTTTCACCTCTCCAGATCTTCCTAAAATTTTATTACCTTTCAGGAAAAAAAAAGTTTGTCCCAATCCGTTGAGAATTGAGCCTTTTACAGCATACCCAAATTTTCAACCTTTCTACCCAAAAAAGTAATGTTTCAAATGCTCGGAAACCGGTTTCACCCCTCAAGATCTTCCTAAAATCTCATTACCTTTCAGGAAAAAAAAAGTTTGTCCAAATCCGTTGAGAATTGAGCCTTTTACAGCATACCCAAATTTTCAAACTTTCTACCCAAAAAAGTAATGTTTCAAATGCTCGGAAACCGGTTCCACCCCTCCAGATCTTCCTAAAATCCCATTACCTTTCAGGAAAAAAAAAGTTTGTCCAAATCCGTTGAGAATTGAGCCTTTTACAGCATACCCAAATTTTCAACCTTTCTACCCAAAAAAGTAATGTTTCAAATGCTCGGAAACCGGTTCCACCCCTCCAGATCTTCCTAAAATCCCATTACCTTTCAGGAAAAAAAAAGTTTGTCCAAATCCGTTGAGAATTCGCCCGTTCCCAGCATTTCCAGAAATATATATATATATATATATATATATATATATATATATATATATATATGAGGACAAAAGTTGAGTAACCTCTATAGACCGCGGAGCGGCCCTTCGGGCCGCTCCGCGGTCAAAAATTGAGTTTTGGGCGAAATTCAAAAAATTACGCCAAGCGCAAAAAATGGTCCCGAGGCACCGCCTAGGCGGACCTTCATGCAAAAAATCAGCCAATTTCGTTGAAAAACCGCGGAGTACGGGCCTGGGACACACACATATATATATATATACTAGTAATATTGGTGAGCGGCCGCGCTTTGCGCGGCCACAATCTGCAGGTTGCTGCAGAGCAGAAAAATGTATAGAACAGTGTAATGATAAATTCTGCAAGCTTCATTTACAAAATTTGCTAAGTCAATTATCTCGAATTTACAAAAATTCATGAATGATTTCAATTGGGTTTCACCCAATTTAAAATCGCCAGATGCATGGATACACATTGTAAGACAACTTACACCATGGCAACATGATGGCAAGCTTACACCATAGTTTGACAACTATTGGAGCTGCACGGATCACATTACCTCATATTCCCTCTAAATGCTGCCTTAAAACATCAGCTCCCTAAGTAGACCAGAAATCTCGAAAATTGACTTTACTCAATGAGGTTTTTTAGAAATATTTTAATCTAAAGTTGAAAAATTAAATCAGTGATCCTAAAGAGAATTGTTTTGCCTTGAATTTAAAAAAAAGTCCGCCAAGAATTGTTGAAAATTGGCTGAGCAATGAAGTTGCAAAGTTGAAAAATGTTGAAAATTAGCACATTTTCGATGATTTCATTATTTTCTAGAGTTCAGGGACAGGTGCAGCGATATGCCAGAGATGGTTCAATCCAAGATCTATCCAAAATGGTATCACATGCCAGGATAGGTGGAGAATCCAGTCGGCCCGAGGTACCCTCCCAAAGTGGTGTCACCCGTATTATATAAGACTAGGTTGGCTTCGCCGTCGCCTACGGCGACTATATGGAACCAGCTACAGAAATTATCAATGACCAGAAGTTCAATGTATATGAGTAATAGAAAGCTGGTTGCACTAAGGAGTTTTACTACAATTTATTTGTCTGACTCCCACTATCCCCCCAACGCGCCCCCCCCCCCCCCCAACGAGCTTGCCCCCTTCGGAAGACTACCCCCCCCCCCAAATTCAGAGGTAACTATTTCAAGATCAAGTTGTTCAACTTATGCTAAGCCTAAGCCTATGCCATCCGGTGATGGCTATGTTTTGCAATTTGGGGGGGGCAGTTGGAAAAGTTTTTTAAGGGAGGGGGGGGGGGTTAATTGGAAATTGGGGGGGATAAGGGGGGATAATTCGATACGGTTTTATTTGGGAGGTAGTTGGATAAGTCATTGGGGGGTGGTAATTGGATGCATTTTCATTTGGGGGATAATTGGATAAGTTTTTATGTTGGTTGAATTTTTTTATTTTTGGGGGGCAGTGGGACTTAAAATGTTTAAAGCATCTTTAAATTTGGGGGAATAATTGGATAAGATTTCATTTGAGGGGATAGTTGGCTAAGTTTTCATTTGGCGGGGGGGGGGGTAAAGCACCTTTAAATTTAGAGGGGGGTTGGTTGGATAAGATTTCATTTGGGGGAATAGTTGGATGTTTGGGGGGGGGGCAGTTGGACTCGAACAAAAATAGTTTTGGTTTGTTTTAAAATGCTCAAAACACCTTTAAATTTGGGGGAAAATTGGATAAGATTTTATTTGGGTGAATATTTGGTTAAGTTTTCTTATCATGGGTGGGAAAAAAATGCAGGGAAAATGACTGTTTACCTTGGGCTGCATGGATTCCGCTACACGGGTGCTCAGCTTTTTTCATGCATCAGCCTCTTTTATGCCCTTTTGCCTCTTTTGATAACCCACCCAGTGACCAAATTACAGCCACACCAAGTGAATGCAACACCTGGCTGTCCTCGAGAGACTTCAAAGATTAGGCACCCATCCCGAATGGGGTTAGGTCACCAATGAAGGACAGGTCTTGTTTGTTTGGTGATATTGATGTTTAATGAATGAAATCTGGCCCAATTGGGTAGTTTTCAGAACTGCGCGGTTCCAAAACATTGAAAAAAACTCACATTTTCGATGTTTTAAGCACATTCCCGTGATCGGTGCAAGCTGTTCCCCTCAAAATCGGCTTCCTTGACCCTGATTTACCCAAAAACACTTCTACCTCCTCACAGGAAGCTTCCCCCATGGCGCGCCCCGTGTTTACTCACAGGACAGGCTCTGTCATTATATATGGTGATATGCGGAAAGACGGACGCAAAAATGAGGTAACTGGTTAAGCTGGCCTTGGCCGCCCTCCGCGGCAGGCGGCCTTTGGCCGCGCAAAAATGTAGGGAAAAAGGTGGAAGAACCTGTGCTCGTATTGGAAGCGGGAGTATTTCGAAACTTTCCAGCGACCCAGCATCCATGAACTCGATGCAGATGCTCATTTGCGTCTCCATAAACAGCGAGCGCCCCGTAGAAGTCAACCATGAACGAAGATAAACACTGGAAGTAAAAGAACTGGTTAGAGTGTCTTTGGATTCCAAGGAAGCCTTGAGTTGCTCATCTCTTCAATGATTGACGCTGAAGAATCCTGTGCTAATTCTGATGATTTTTCCGAGGAACAAGACAACGTCAAAAGATTCTATGAGAGAATGAACGCTGAGTTTTTACTAACTCCATGAAACATCAGGCTTCGGGTAGAATATGAGAGACCTTGTGTAGGATGCTGAGCTCGTTGAGAATGGCACTCTGTACTTCTGGTCCGACGTACAGGGAGACGCATTTGACAGCCATCAGTCAATCACTGTCCATATCCACAAGTGTTGTAAACAGGTTATTTTTCTGTAAGCGGTATTTTGTCAGTTAGGCGGTAACGTATTGAATTTTGAGGATTGGCGTTATTTAGCTTATATCCTGTTCCGACCCCCCAACATGAAACAAACAGGAACTAATAATTGGCCATTTTGGGACCCTTTTGGGCTCATCGCCCCCCCCCCCCCCCCCCCACCCCCGGTCGACGCATTGGATGCACACGGTACACCACATGAATGTTGTTGGTTGAGAAGGTGGTATGCCAAGGGCGGAATGTCTCTCTTCACGGAATGAGAGTCAGAAGAGTGCCAATGAGGACGTGGACGCTGATGACTGGCCACATCTCGTAGTTCTCTCTCCTACCTTGCTGAGAGGTCGACGCGATGATGAGAACTAGTGAGGTCGTCTGAGACTCCGTCTAGTTCCTTCACCATTGAGGCCTCTGTCAGGGGAGCTGAAGATCAGCCCCATCCATGCCTCTGCAGTCCTGTCCCAGATAGCACTTTTGGCGGATGCAGGTGGACTCGAACAAAAATAGTTTTGGTTTGTTTTAAAATGCTCAAAACACCTTTAAATTTGGGGGAAAATTGGATTAGATTTTATTTGGGTGAATATTTGGTTAAGTTTTCTTATCATGGGTGGGAAAAAAATGCAGGGAAAATGACTGTTTACCTTGGGCTGCATGGATTCCGCTACACGGGTGCTCAGCTTTTTTCATGCATCAGCCTCTTTTATGCCCTTTTGCCTCTTTTGATAACCCACCCAGTGACCAAATTACAGCCACACCAAGTGAATGCAACACCTGGCTGTCCTCGAGAGACTTCAAAGATTAGGCACCCATCCCGAATGGGGTTAGGTCACCAATGAAGGACAGGTCTTGTTTGTTTGGTGATATTGATGTTTAATGAATGAAATCTGGCCCAATTGGGTAGTTTTCAGAACTGCGCAGTTCCAAAACATTGAAAAAAACTCACATTTTCGATGTTTTAAGCACATTCCCGTGATCGGTGCAAGCTGTTCCCCTCAAAATCGGCTTCCTTGACCCTGATTTACCCAAAAACACTTCTACCTCCTCACAGGAAGCTTCCCCCACGGCGCGCCCCGTGTTTACTCACAGGACAGGCTCTGTCATTATATATGGTGACTAGGTTGAGCTTCGCCGTCGCCTACGGCGACTCTAGGAAGAACATACAAACAAATAAAAATAGCAAAACATACATTATGGTATGTGAATTGCAGAAGTTGAATTTATGTTCATCTTTTTACCATCTGGTTTTTGCACAAATTTATGGCTAAATAGGCATTCTAAAGCATCCAGCATCCACCGCCCTATTTTGCTTATTTGAATATCCACTAAACATGGGAGGATTGGGTGATGCTAAATAGGCATTCTTAAGCACCCAGCATCCACTGCCGTATTTTGCTTACTTGATTATCCACTGAAACATGGGAGGATTGGGTGAGCCTAAAAACGCCTTCACATGCATCCAGCATCCACCGCCCTACTTTGCTTACTTGAATATCCACTAAACATGGGAGGATTGGGTGAGGCTAAATAGTCATTTTAAAGCATCCAGCATCCACCGCCCTATATTGCTTATTTAAATATCCACTAAACATGTGAAGGTTTGGGTGAGGCTAAATAGGCATTCTTAAGCACCCAGCATCCACCGCCCTATTTTGCTTACTTGATTATCCACTGAAACATGGGAGGATTGGGTGAGCTTAAAAAGGCCTTCACATGCATCCAGCATCCACCGCCCTACTTTGCTTACCTGAATATCCACTGAAACATGGGAGGATTGAGTGAGGCTAAATAGTCACTCAAAAGCATCCAGCATCCACCGCCCTATTTTGCTTATTTGAATATCCACTGAATCATGGGAGGATTGGGTGAGCCTAAATAGACCTTCAAATGCATCCAGCATCCACCGCCCTACTTTGCTTACTTGAATATCCACTGAAACATGGGAAGATTGGGTGAGGTTAAATAGTCATTCAAAAGCATCCAGCATCCAACGCCCTTTTTTGCTTATTTGAATATCCACTGAAACATGGGAGGATTGGGTGAGGCTATATAGGCATTCTAAAGCATCCAGCATCCACCGCCCTATTTTGCTTATTTGAATATCCACTAATCATGGGAGGATTGGGTGAGGCTAAATAGGCATTTTTAAGGACCCAGCATCCACCGCCCTATTTTGCTTACTGGATAATCCACTGAAACTTGGGAGGATTGGGTGAGCCTAAATAGGCCTGCAAAAGCATCATGCATCCACCGCCCTACTTTGCTTACTTCGATATCCAGTGAAACATGGGAGGATTGGGTGAGCCTAAATAGGCCTGCAAAACCATCATCCATCCACCACCCTATTTTGCTTACTTTATTATCCACTGAAACATGGGAGGATTGGGTGAGCCTAAATAGGCCTGCAAAAGCATCATGCATCCACCGCCCTACTTTGCTTACTTCAATATCCAGTGAAACATGGGAGGATTGGGTGAGCCTAAATAGGCCTGCAAAACCGTCATCCATCCACCGCCCTATTTTTCTTACTTGATAATCCACTGAAACATGGGAGGATTGGGTGTGTAGGAATTTTATTTTGGCTGCATGGGTCCCGCTTCACGGGTGCTCAGCTTTTTTCATGCATTTGGCTCTTTTTTGGTCTAATGACTCTTTTGGAGGATATCCCAACCCAGTGGCCAAATTACAGCCACACCAAGTGAATAGATCACCTGGCTGTCCTCAAGGGACTCAAAGATTAGGCACCCAACCCGAGGAGGATTAGGTTGCCAATGTGGTTCATTCCTAATTTGTTTGGGAATATTTATGTGTAATGGCTAAAACTTGGTAAGATTGGGTAGAGTCCCAAAACTGCGCAGTTCAAAAACATTGATAAAAATTACATTTTCAACATTTTGAGCACTTTCCCATGATCGGTGCAAGCTGATTAACTCAGAATCGTGTTCTCTGACCCCAATTTACCCAAAAACACTCTCACCTCCTCACAGGAATCTTCCCTCATGGCGCCCAAAATGCTTACGGACAGGACAGGCTCCTCTATTATATATAATCTGGTACCATCGGCAAGCCTAAATTGAATCTCTTTTCTCCCAAAAATTCGATTACCCCGAGTTCAAAGTCAAAGAAATACATCTACTACTAGTGGAATCAGCTTCTAAGACATTTGCATTTTGTTTTAGCGCGCAGTTCAGAGGCTCTTTCCATTGCGCGCAAAAACAAAATGCAGTGGCTCAGCAGATTCCACTAGTAGTAGATGTATTTCTTTGACTTTGAACTCGGGGTAATCGAATTTTTGGGAGAAAAGAGATTCAATTTAGGCTTGCCGATGGTACCAGATATTTCTCCCACTTTTTATACATAAAACAAAAAATATTTGCAATGAGGAGGATTCGAACCCAGCCCTCACAGATCCAGATCAGGCGAACAAACCACTTGACCATACAGCCGCATGCTTTGTTTATTCAATTGGACTATATTAATTAAATACACTTATGTCTTTGCTGACCCGTTACTGTTGGCCAATTGAATACCTACTATCGTCCATTGAATAGATGCGGAGGAGAAGAAGAAGAAGAAGAAGAAGAAGAAGGAGAAGGAGTTCGGACAAATGGTTTTCAGCGATTTTCTCTAGAATTCTGCCGTTTTTTGACGATTCCTCGCGAGTTTTGGACAATTTGCAGATGCTCTTTCCAATGCAACAGGAATTAGAACGATTGAAGCTTCCTGTCATGAGCTAGAGCCTTATCAAAATTAAGATCTAGCAATAACCCCGAAAACGTACACCTGGGTCGAAAAGAGGGGCTGGGCGCTGACACTCCGCTAAAGCTCCGTTCGCGCCAGCCCAATGGACTAGGTTGGGAGAGGCCTGCGGCGCACATCATTATAATTTTTTATAATTTGTTAATTATTTAGTTTTTTTATTATTTGAACTATATTTTCCTATATTTTTCTTTAGAAATTCCTAGTAGTTTTCTGGTGTTTATATGATTTCATTAATTATACTGTACATTTTTTAATCATGTTAAATTTCTTTGAATTTTTTATAGATTGAATTTGAATTTTTGGATTTGGATTGTCTGTACTATTTATTGTTAGTATATTTTTAATAGGTCATAATTTGTGCGAATTGAGCACATTGGTTTTCCTATTTATGCAAATTTATTTGAAAGACAATCTAAAATAGAATGAATATTAAATCACCATGAATAAAGCGAAAGATTTGATCAGCAGGTTTTTTCTAAAATAGTTTGGCTGAAAATGGCTATTTAAAGTGGTTTTTCCATTGATGATTTTATTTACTTATGGTTTATATTTGGTTAATTTTCGAGTTTAGATGCTATTTTGCAACTTAATGGCACCAAAAAATATTTTCATTTGATAAACAAAAGTTTGAGTGTAATGTCCAGAAATTTGTAATACCATTTGTCATTCATATTCGAATAATTTTTTGTTTTCACTTACTCTTGTTTCATATCTTTTAATATGTTATGTTGGCACAAAATTTGCAATTTATATATGTCCATGCTGTATGTTAAATTTTTCGGTTCATTTAAATCATTCATTTCTCTTTTCATTACAAAATGCGAATTAATTTTCAGCCATTTCATTATTTTTCATTTTTGTTCTCATCGATTCTCCAGATACAACATTATTGGATATCTTTGAACAGAAATGCTGACAAAATTCAAATGCCAAAATGCAAAAAGAAAGCCAAAAAATAATACGAAATTCAAAGTCCAATTTGAAATCCAATTTGAAGTTTGGGCTGCATGGGTCCCACTACACGGGTGCTCAGCTTTTTACATGCATTAGCCTCTTTTGTGGTCTTATGACTCTTTTAGAAACCCCCGCCCAGTGGTCAAATTACAGCCACACCAAATGAATGCATCAGCAAACACCTGGCTGTCCTCGAGGGACTTCAAAAAGCTAGGCACCGAACCCAAGAGAGGTAAGGCTGCCCGAGATGGACACTGGTTAGTCGAGCAGTTTGGAAAGTTGTTTAAGGAGTGCAATATTGCCAGGTTGGATAGCAGCACAAAACTGCGCAGAGGGAAAACATTGATAAAAGTCGCATTTTTGATGTTTTAAGCACTTTCCCGTGATCGGAGCAAGCTGGCCAGGCCAGAATCGTGTTCCGCGACCCCGATTTACCCAAAACCATCCTCACTTCCGCTGCAGCTGCTGTATTGGGCCTGCGCCGTCTGTCCACGTTACGGACAAGGCTCAGCTTTTATATTATGGACTAGGTTGGGAGAGGCCTGCGGCGCACATCATTATTTCTGGTAATTCATTAGATTAGGTTTAAGTTAAATTACTTCTTGTGTTTATCTCTTTCAAAATATTCCGTGTGGTAAATATTTGGAAAGTCATTCAATATAGTTTTTATACGATATGAAGTTTAAATATCCTTCTTTTCTTAAATCATTTTTATCGTATATAGCATAATTGCATAATTTACCGTTTTTTGTTAACAGTGAAGCTGATATTTTTTGGCCAGCAATTTTTTTTTTAGTTTTCCTGCAATACTTCATTTTCTTCTGAAAGTTGATTTTTTAGAGTTTGTCAATTTCTTACTTTTTTAGCTACTTTACTTTATTTACTTTTTTAGCTGTCACTATATGTTTAATTGCTCATCTTGGCTGCGATTTTTGTTACTTTTTGAGCAAATTGAGTTTTTCCTTTCATACGTGAGTAGACATTCCAACTTGAATTGAAAAATTAATCATTACAGAGCAATCGGTTTAAACAGCTTTTGAAATAAATTTCAAAAATTAACTCTATTTTAATGAATTTTTTTATTCAAATTAGTATGTACCTTTTCCAGCTAAATCTATGCATTGCAACGATTAATTTATTAAAAATTAAACGATTAATTAATCAACAACAAACGTTTACACTTAATCTATCAAGTTTCCAAAGCAAATTTTTATTTCGTTTAAATTATTTTTGTACTGTTCAATGCCGCATTCATAAAACCTTGTAGGCTTAACTCTCCAATAAAACTTCAATGAAATTTCCACAGCAACTGCAGGTATGACCTTTGTAATCGGCCCTTCCTAGGTTCAGCAGTTAAAATTAAGCTTCAAGTTCCAGCTTCACAATTTGTCAAATGGGGTGGATCCATCCGAATGGCAAAAATTGCAGGTAAAATAAGTATTTGGAATATGGAATTTGGGCTGCATGGATCCCGCTACACGGGTGCTCAGCTTTTTTCATGCATTAGCCTCTTATTTTGGTCGATTGATTCTTTTAGAAACCCCAACCCAGTGGCCAAATTACAGCCACACCAAATGAATGCAACAGCAAACACCTGGCGGTCCTCTAGGGACATCAAAAAGCAGGTACCAAACCTAAGAGAGGTAAGGCTGCCTGAAAAGAATGCTGGTTTGCCAGGTTGTTTGAAAACTTATCTATAATAGGTGCAACATTGAAAGATTGGGTAGCTTTCCGAATCTGCGCAGATGCAAAACATTGAAAAAACCCAGTTTTTTGATGTTTTAAGCACATTCCCGTGATCGGAGCAAGCTGCCAAAAACATATTCTGGTTAGGCGACCTCGATTTACCCAAAAACATTCTAACTTCCCCTGCAGCTACTGAATTGGGCTTGCGCGAAGCTATCTCGTAACGGACAAGGCTTAGCATTCATATTCTGGACTAGTATGGTTTGGGCCTGCGGCGCAATTCGCCAGCTCCAATCATGCCATAATCAAGCCAGCCAGTTAGGTTTAAGCAGACAAAAGCTACCGAATGATCAGCCCTGTCAAAGCTTAGTTCAATATCCATTGAAACATGGGAGGCCTGGGTAGGCCACCGGAATGGCTTATTATCTAAAATTTGTTTTGGCTGTAGCTCAGTCAATTCTCAACCGATTTCAAAAATTCCACCGCCATTTTGCAGATAAAAATTTTGTCTATTGAATGCAACAAACCACGTAATTTTATACTAAGCCAGTCAAAAGCTGTGCCCGAAAAACCTTCCAAAATGTATCTTTTACTCAAACTTGTGATGTTTTATGCATCAAGGCTTGCTTGAAAAAATCCACTAAAATTATATTCGTGTTCAGCGCCCCCAATTTACCCAAAAATGGCCTTACTTCAGCTGCAACTACTGAATTGGGCTTGCGCGAAACGATTTGGTAACAGACAAGGCTCAGCTTTTATATTATGGACTAGGTTGGGAGAGGCCTGCGGCGCACATAGCCAGCTCCAGCCATGCCAAAATCAAGCCAGCCGGATAGCCCTACTAAACAGACCAAGGCTGCCGAATGAATTGTCTTGTCGGATCTTACTTCATTATCCACTGAAACATTGGAGGCGTGGGTAGGCCGCCATAAAGGCTTATTAGCTAAAATTGTTTTGTATGTAGCTCAGCCAATTCTCAACCGATTTTAAAAATTCCAATGCCATTCTTCGCGTAATTTTGTTACCTACCGAATGCAAGAAACAGTGAGTCAAAATTAGCTTCCTGTCACAATCAGCATCCGAAAAAACCCCCCAAAATGGCCATTTTACCCAAACTTTTGATGTTTTAAGCACATTCCCGTGCTCGGAGCAAGCTGCCAGAAGCATATTCTGGTTAGGCGACCCCGATTTACCCAAAAATGTTCTCACTTCCCATGCAGCTACTGAATTGGGCTTGCGCGAAGCTATCTCGTAACAGACAAGGCTCAGCTTTTATATTATGGACTAGGTTGGGAGAGGCCTGCGGCGCACATCAAATTAATTAGCTAAAGCTACAGCCACCAGTTAATTTCTCCTGTCCTTACTCACTTGAATATCCACTGAAACATTGGAGGCCTGGGTAGGCCGCCATAATGGCTTATTATCTAAAATTTGTTTTGGCTGTAACTCAGTCAATTCTCAACCGATTTCAAAAATTCCACCGCCATTTTGAAGATAAAATTTGTATCTATTGAATGAAGAAAACCGCATAGCAAAATTCAAAGCCAGGCAAAAGTTGTGCCCGAAAAACCTTCCAAAATGACCATTTTACTCAAACTTTTGATGTTTTAAGCACATTCTCGTGCTCGGATCCCTCCATATATTTCAAATTCGCGTTCTACGCCCTCGATTTACCCAAAAATGCCTTTACTTTGCCTGCAGCTGTTTAATTGGGCCTGCGCCGAATGTCTGGTGGACAGACACGTCTCAGCTTTTATATTATGGACTAGGTTGGGAGAGGCCTGCGGCGCACATCGCCAACTCCAGACATGCCAGAATCAAGCCAGCCATTTAACCCTAAACACTCAAATGCTGCCGAATAAACTGTCCTGTCACAGCTTACTTCACTATCCACTGAAACATTGGAGTCCTGGGTAGGCCGCCAGAAAGGCTTATTAGCTAAAATTTGTTTTAGCTGTAGCTCAGCCAATTCTCAACCGATTTTAAAAATTCCAACGCCATTTTGCAGATTAATTCAATATCTTTCGAATGCAAAAAACCGCATTGCAAAATTCAAAGCCAGACAAAAGATATGCCCTTAAAACCCTCCAAATTGACCATTTTAATCAAACATATGATGTTTTAAGCACATTCCCGTGCTCGGATCAAGCTGGTTATAACGCCATCGTGTTCCCCTGCCACGATTTACCCTATAAGCTACTAACTTCCAAGATTTAGCTTGAATTCGGACTGCGCGGCGTGCTCACGCTACAGACACGTCTCAGCTTTTATATTATGGACTAGTCTGGGAGAGGCCTGCGGCGCACATCATAATTTTTGGTAATTTCTTAATTTGCTTTGGGTTATTTATTATTTGCACATCGTTGCTTTGCTTTATTTATTATTTGCACATCATTGCTTTGCTTTATTTATTATTGCATTTATGTATTTTCCCAAATTTCAATTAGTTGTAGCTCAGTAAAATTCTCAATTTATTTTAATTAACAATTTCAACGCCAAATGAATGCCAAATGAATTCAATAAATACCTAATGAATGCCAAAAAATTCAAAACAAATTTGGAATTTGTGCTGCATGGGTCCCGCTACACGGGTGCTCAGCTTTTTTCATGCATTAGCCTCTTTTGTGGTTGTATGGCTCTTTTTGAAACTCCCACCAAGTGGCCAAATTACAGCCACACCAAATGAATGCATGAGCAAACACCTGGCTGTCCTCGAGGGACTTCAAAGATTAGGCACCCAACCCGAGTAGGGTTATGCTGCCCGAGATGGACACTTGATAGTTAAGCACTTTGGATATTTGTTTAAGCAGTGCAATATCACCCGATTGGATACATGCACAAAACTGCGCAGATGCAAAACATTGGAAAAACTCACTTTTTTGATGTTTTGAGCACATTCCCGTGCTCAGATCCTTGCAGATATTTCAAATTCGTGTTCTACACCCTCGATTTACCCAAAAATGTCTTTACTTTCCCTGCAGCTACTGAATTGGGCCTGCGCCGAATGTCTGTGGGACAGACACGTCTCAGCTTTTATATTATGGACTAGGTTGGGAGAGGCCTGCGGCGCACATCATAATTTTTTTGTAATTTCCTAAATTGTTTTGGTTTATTTATTATTTGCATTTATGTAGTTTTCAAAAATTCCTAATGGTTTTCTCGTTTTTTACCTGCTTGCATTAATTTGTGGATGTCTCCAATCATTTATTAAGCGCACTCATACTGCAAATTCCTTTGGATTCCTAATGTTCGTTTTTACATACTTGAATTCGGTTTTTCATGATATTTTACTATTTTGCATATTGTACTGAACATAAGTTTATTTGATTGATTATTTTACAAAAGAATTTGATATTTTTAGACTTATCATTCTTTTATCGGAAATTGTCATGGATTAAAAAGTGAAATATTGAATCTACTGGCAAGGAAACGAACTGAGCTTTCTTTGTTCAAACTGAAATAAAACGTATATTGTTTCTTTGCTAACAATTCCATGCATGCGGTTTGTGGATTTATAGCTGCTGGCTTCAAATTTTAGCAATATTTTTGAATTCATGGATACTTTTTACTCCAAGTTTCGAGTTCATATTTTACCTTTTCTAATTTGTTTTGTACTGTGCAGTAAAACTAATCATGTTCAATTTTTATTTTTTTCTAGGTCGGATTTTTCTACCATGCAATTGACGCCTATTTATTAGGCGATTGACTTTTCTAGTAACCCTCACCTAGTGGCGAATCTACAGCCACACCAAATGAATGCAACAGCAAACACCTGGCTGTCCTCGAGGGACTTCAAAAATAAGGCAGCCAAACCTATAAAGGAAAGGCTGCCTGGAAAGGACGCTGGTTTGGAGACCTGTGAGGACATTTATGTTTAATGAGTGAAATATTGCCAGATTGGATACCTGCACAAATCTGCGCAGATGCAAAACATTGGAAAAACTTAGTTTTTTGATGTTTTGAGCACATTCCCATGATCGGATCAAGCTGGTTATAACACCATCGTGTTCCCCGGCCACGATTTACCCAATAAGCCCTTAACTTCCTAGATACAGTTGGAATTCGGACTGCGCGAAGTGCTCACGCTACGGACACGTCTCAGCTTTTATATTATGGACTAGGTTGAGCTTCGCCGTCGCCTACGGCGACTATAAGGAAGCAGCTGCAGAATTTTTTGATGACCATAATTTCAAATAATATGGCCAATAGAAAGCCGGCTGCAGTAAGGAGTTTTACTTCAATTTTTTTTGGCTTTCCACTATCTACCAACGCGTTTTTTGGATAATTGGAAAAGATTTCATTTGGGCGTGGGGAGTTGTTTGATAAGTTTTCATTTGGCGTGGGTGGAAAATTGGATAAGTTTTCATTTTGGGGGGATAGTTCGATAAGTTTTGGGGGGCAGCCGGAATCGAAAAAAGTTTTCATTTGGCGTGGTGGGATAATTGGATAAGTTTTCATTTGGGGGGAATAGATCGATAAGTTTGGGGGGGGGCAGCCGGAATCACAAAAACAGTTTTGATGGGTTAAAATAGTTTAAAGCTCATTTAAATTTGGGGGGATAATTGGATAAGTTTTCATTTGGATAGTTGGATGTTTTTGGGGGGACTGTTGGACTCGAAAAAAGTTATTTTGTGATGCGTTTTAGCTTGTTTAAAGCACCTTTAAATTTGGGAGGATGATTGGATAAGATTTCATTTGGGGAGGCATTTGGGGGAAAATTAGGCCACATTAGGCCGCTTATTAAATCATGTATTTATTAAAAAGCCACCAGAAAAATTATATTGGGAGTTCAAAATGGTGCGCATACTTGCGCGTGGTCCTAAAACTGGCAAAAATGGTCATTTTTGGTGTTTTTGGAGGTTTTTCCAATATTTCCATAATTTATAAATTTTTTCCACATCTGTGACCCCGATGTGAAATTGACGCACCAAAATGGATGCCTGACCATTTGCCTGTTTATATATTTCTATTTTAGACAATTTTTGTTGAGACGATGACTGATAAAATTAAGTTGTTTTTTGGTGGTTTGTGGCGGTAAAGTTTTTGGTGTGACAATTAAAATTTGATAACAAGGATTTGTAGAGATTAGCAATGTATTTGTAGAATTAGAGGCAAACGAATGGGGGACGCCACAAGGTTAGAAGCTGGGGGGGGGGGCAATCTGATGATAGAAGAAGGCAAATGGTTGGAGGAGGCAAACGGATTAGAGAAATTGTATTTGGGCTGCATGGGTCACGCTACACGGGTGCTCAGCTTTTTTCATGCATCAGCCTCTTTTATGTCATTTTGACTGTTTTGATAACCCCACCCCACCCAGTGGCCAAATTACAGCCACACCAAATGAATGCAGGAGCAAACACCTGGAGATCCTCAAGGGACATCAAAGATTAGGTACCAACCTCAAATGAGCTTTGGTCACAAATAAGTGAATACGATTTACTCAACTGCAGGAAAAATTAATATGCAATGACTGAAATATGGCCCGATTGGGTAGCTTACAAATCTGCGCAGTTGTAAAACATTGATAAAATGCAAATTTTTGATGTTTTAAGCACATTCCCGTGATCGGTGAAAGCCCTTCCCCTCAAAATCGTGTTCCCTGACCCTGATTTACCCAAAAACATCTTCACCTCCTCATAGGAAGCCTCCCCCATGGCGCCCGCCGTGTCCACTAACAGGCCCGCCGTGTCCTAGGTTGAGCTTCGCCGTCGCCTACGGCGACTCTAATGAACCAGCTTGAGAAAGGAAAAAACACAATTACTAAAATTTAATTGAAAACAAATATTTGAGCCTAAATAGGCCCACCCCGAAAGGATTGGGTGAGCCTAAATAGACCTGTAAAAGCATCTGGCATCCACCGCCCTACATGGGAGGATTGGGTGAGGCTAAATAGGCATGTAAAAGCATCTGGCATCCACCGCCCTACATGGGAGGATTGGTTGAGCCTAAATAGGCCTGTAAAAGCATCTGGCATCCACCGCCCTACATGGGAGGATTGGGTGAGGCTATATAGGCCTGTAAAAGCATCTGGTATCCACCGCCTTAATTTGCTTACTTGAATATCCACTAACATTGAGGGGATAGTTGGATAATTTTTCATTTGTGGGGGATAGTTGGATCTTTTAGGGGGACAGTTGAACCCTAAAAAAATAGTATTGATGTGTTTCAATAAGTTTAAAGTATATTTAACTTTGGGGGGGGGGGATAATTGGGTGAGACTAATTGGGCCTGTAAAAGCATCCAGCATCCACCGCCCTAATATTCTTACCTGAAGATCCACTCACATTGGGGTTTATTTGGATAATTTTTCATTGGTGGGGGATAGTTGGATCTTTTAGGGGTGACTGTTGAACTCTAAAAAATAGTATTTATGTGTTTCAATAAGTTTAAATCATATTTAACTTTGGGGGGGGGGGATAATTGGGTGAGCCTAAATGGGCCTGTAAAAGCATCCAGCATCCACCGCCCTAATTTGCTTACTTGAATATCCACTAACATTGGGGGGATAGTTGGATAAGTTTTCATTTGTGGGGGATAGTTGGATCTTTTAGGGGGGGACAGTTAAACTCTAAAAATAGTATTGATGTGTTTCAATAAGTTTAAAGTATCTTTAACTTTGGGGGGATAATTGGGTGAGCCTAAATGGGTCTGTAAAAGCATCCAGCATTCACCGCCCTAATTTGCTTACTTGAATATCCACTAACATAGGTTTCATTTTGTGGGGGGATAGCCTAAATAGGCCTGTAAAAGCATCTGGCATCCACCGCCCTACATGGGAGGATTGGGTGAGGCTATATAGGCCTGTAAAAGCATCTGGCATCCACCGCCCTAATTTGCTTACTTGAATATCCACTAACATTGAGGGGATAGTTGGATAATTTTTCATCTGTGGGGGATAGTTGGATCTTTTAGGGGGGACAGTTGAACTCTAAAAAAATAGTATTGATGTGTTTCAATAAGTTTAAAGTATCTGTAAATTTGGGAGGGGGGGGTAATTGGGTGAGCCTAATTGGGCCTGTAAAAGCATCCAGCATCCACCGCCCTAATATGCTTACTTGAATATCCACTAACATTGGGGGATAGTTGGATAAGTTTTCATTTGTGGGGGATGGTTGGATCTTTTAGGGGTGACAGTTGAACTCTAAAAAATAGTATTTATGTGTTTCAATAAGTTTAAATCAAATTTAAATATGGGGGGGGTGGATAATTGGGTGAGCCTAAAAGGGAGTGTAAAAGCATCCAGCATCCACCGCCCTAATTTGCTTACTTGAATATCCACTAACTTTGGGGGATAGTTGGATAAGTTTTCATTTGTGGGGGATAGTTGGATCTTTTAGGGGGGGACAGTTAAACTCTAAAAATAGTATTGATGTGTTTCAATAAGTTTAAAGTATCTTTAACTTTGGGGGGATAATTGGGTGAGCCTAAATGGGTCTGTAAAAGCATCCAGCATCCACCGCCCTAATTTGCTTACTTGAATATCCACTAACATAGGTTTCATTTTGTGGGGGGATAGCCTAAATAGGCCTGTAAAAGCATCTGGCATCCACCGCCCTAAATGGAACCAACTACACTAATTATTTAAAACCAACCAACCAACTACATTGGGCATACCTGTGCACGGTTTGAACTGGCAAAAATGGACATTTTTGGAGGTTTTTCAATATTTCCAAACTTTTATTGCATCTGGGACCCCATTTTTGAAATCTATGCACCAAAGTAGACCCTAAACCATAAAAATATTTTTTCATTATTTTTACTCCATAAAAAACGGAAAAATTATAAAAAGCTTTTTGGCATGACAATTAAAATTTGATAACATGGAGTTGTTTAGCAATTAGTTTGCAGAAAAGGAGGCAAACGGAGGCCAAAAGGTTTGAAAGGGCAAATGGCTGGTAGGCAAGATGGGGATAGAATAAGGCAAATGGTTGGGATTATAGATATCGTATTTGGGCTGCATGGTTCCCGCTACACGGGTGCTCAGCTTTTTTCATGCATTAGCCTCTTTTTTGGTCTTTTGACTCTTCTGATAACCCACCCCACCCAGTGGCCAAATTACAGCCACACCAAGTGAATGCAACACCTGGCTGTCCTTGAGGGACGTCAAAGATTAGGCACCCAACCCGAGTGGAGTTAGGTTGCCAAAGAGGTTCGAGGCTTATTTGTTTGGGAATATTTATCTTTAATCACTGAAATATTGCCCAATTGGGTAGCTTTCAAAACTGCGCAGTTGCAAAACATTGAAAAAAGTCACATTTTCGATGTTTTAAGCACATTCCCATGATCGGAGCAAGCTCTATAACTCAAAATCGTGTTCCCCAGCCCTGATTTACCCAAAAACACCTTCACCTCCTCACAGGAAGCTTCCCTGGTGGTGCCCAAAATGCTTACGGACAGGACAGGCTCCTCTATTATATATATAGACTAGGTTGAGCTTCGCCGTCGCCTACGGCGACTATTGGCATGCTACTTGAAGAAGAAATTATGCTGAAAATTCATTGAAAAAACTCAAATGGGCTAATGGCTAAAAATCGTTGTGGGCATAATTTGAGGATTGGGTGAGCCTAAATAAGCTTGTAAAAGCATCTGGCATCCACTGCCCTACATGGGAGAATTGGGTGAGCCTAAATAAGCTTGTAAAAGCATCTGGCATCCACCGCCCTACATGGGAGGATTGGGTGAGCCTAAATAAGCCTGTAAAAGCATCTGGCATCCACCGCCCTACATGGGAGGATTGGATGAGCCTAAATAGGCCTGTAAAAGCATCTGGCATCCACCGCCCTACATGGGAGGATTGGGTGAGCCTAAATAAGCTTGTAAAAGCATCTGGCATCCACCGCCCTACATGAGAGGATTGGGTGAGCCTCAATAAGCTTGTAAAAGCATCTGGCATCCACCGCCCTACATGGGAGGATTGGGTGAGCCTAAATAAGCCTGCAAAAGCATCTGGCATCCACCGCCCTAAATAAGAGGATTGGGTGAGCCTAAATAAGCCTGTAAAAGCATCTGGCATCCACCGCCCTACATGGGAGGATTGGGTGAGCCTAAATAGGCCTGTAAAGGCATCTGGCATCCACGGCCCTACATGAGAGGATTGGGTGAGCCTAAATAGTCCTGTAAAAGCATCCCCCTTTCTCCTTCTCGTTTGACCCCCCCCCCCCCTTCCCACGAGAGCCCCTCAATGAGCTTGCCCCCCTCGGAGGACTACCTCCCCAACATCCATAGGTTACCGTTTCAAGATGCTCAGCTCCTGCTAAGCCTAAGACTAATCCTATGCCTAAACCTAAGCCTATGCCATCTGGTAGCGGCTATACTTTGCAATTTGGGGAGGGGGGCAGTTGGAAAAGATTTTTTGATAGGGGAACAGTGGAAAAGTGCAGGGGGGATAATTGGATAAGATTTCATTTGGGGGTAGTTAAATAAGTTTATATTTGGGGGATGATCGGATAAGTGTTTATTTGGGGGGGGGGGGGGGGGGAGAAGTTGATTGTTTTTTATTTGGGGGGGGGGGGGGCAGTGGAACTCAATAAATAGTTTTAGTGTGTTTTAACACGAATAAGGCAATTTTAAATTGGGGGGATGATTGGATAAGATTTTATTTGGGGGTAACGTTGGTTGTTTTATTGGGGGGGGGGCGGTTGGACTCAAAAAAATAATTTTGATGCGTTTTGAAGCACCTTTAAATTTGGGGGGATAATTGTATAAGATTGCATTTGTGGGTGATTGTTGGTTTTAAGTTTTCAATGGGGGGGGGGTAGTTGGATAAGTTTTTTTGTGGGGGAACAGTTGGACTTGGAAATAAAT
>JASANA010003435.1:0-31371 GCA_030248095.1 Ptycholaimellus sp. GST1_10 | reverse complement strand
TGAGAAGACTTCAACGTCTGGAGCTCCATGTTCCGCTTGGAAGGCAGTGAGGGAGGTGAGGGCTGCTTGGCGACGCGTGTCTGGCTCTGCTGAGGCTGGAACTTCCACTCCTGCTAGGTGGAATCGGAGGTCTCCTTCATCGTTCCAGGTCCAGGGGGCTGGGGTGTTTGCGGGGGGAGGGCGAGGGGCCAGAGTTGCTCCGGCTGGGTGGCAGGCTGTGAGGCAGGAGGCCGCGTGTGAGCGCCAGGAGTCTCGCAGAAGGCCTCCCCTGGCTTTCAGGCGCACAGGGAAGTTGGGGGCTGAGCGAGGATGGCGAGGGGTGAGTGGGGGCTCTGCATTTGCACTGGGCTAGGAGTTTTGCTCCTTGTACTGGGTGCGCCAGGGTGCGCCCCCGGCCGCACCGAAATACACAACGACCCAAGCTCCTAAAGAAACCATAAATTTTTAAATGCGACAATTCTTCTAGAGTTATAGGCCTTAAGGAGGGCAGCCCTTTGCCAGTTTACCCTGTAATTACAAAATTTGGGACACATTTTGGACTCCATTTCATAGGCCCAAAGAAACAATGATTGCTCAAATAGAAGACCAACATAAGCTAAAGGGAAAATGCTAAGCCTTTGAATGCATTGCTGTTTTTATGGTTGTACATATTGCCTAAAATATTGCATATATTGAGCTAATTTCTGAAAATTCGCTGAGGACACAACAGCGGTTTTTAGGATTTTTGACAATTACATGAAATTCTATTATGGGTTCAGGAAAATCCGAGATGCTTTCAAATTTTCATTGGTTTTTTGTGTGAAAGGGGAGTGTGTGTGTTTTAGTGTGAGTCATGATGGGCGGGTGGAGAGGAGAAAGCAGAAAAATGCAGGAAGAGAGGAGTGGGGGGAAAAAGGGGGGTTGTAGTAAAAAGGAGGATTACAACAGAAGAAGAAATAATACTAAAATAAAAAAAAATAGGAGCTTCAAGGAGGCAGAGAAGAAGAATGAGGTGTAAAATCTAGAAGGAAGCAACTTTTGTTCCTCCCGTCTTGAGGTCGTATAATTGTCGAAAGTTCCGCCGTGGGCCGCCCCGGTCGCCGTGTCCAGGGGAGGGAGGCGTGCTTCGCGGCAGGTGGGGACTGCAGGAGAGCCGGATGGTGCGCCTGTGATGATTCGAGCAGCTGAGTTGTGGGCGCATTGGAGTTGGAGGAGGGAGGCCAGGGCGCAAAAGGGGAGCCAGACGCCTGCAGCGTGCAGAGCAGCAGGGACAGCATAGGAGGTGTAGAGGAGGCGGAGTGTGGAGGGTGAAGAGCCCCAGGAGGTGCCCGCCAGGGTGCGCAGAATGTTCACGCGTTGAGCCAGCTTCGAACCTGCAGCCTTCGCCTGGGCCATGAAGCGACACTGGGCGTCGAATAGGCAACCGAGGATGCGCGGGGTTTTAGAGAAGGAGACTGGGCGCTGTTGGAGGAGGAGGGCGGATGTGCCGGGTTTTTGTTCCCCTCTTGGGGTGGTTGGAGCAGAGCAGGGCCTCGGTCTTCTCAGGGGCTATGCAGACCGCGTTCTGGCTGGCCCACGTCTCCACGGCGTCGAGGGCGGCCTGAAGGGGAGGGCCAAGGGCCAGGACTGTGGGGGCTGAGACAGCGAGGGTGAGGTCGTCAGCGTAGGAGGTGATCCTGACAGAGGGGCTGGCGTTCTGGATGGCCTCGGGGAGGTCAGAGGTGGAGATGAGATAGAGCCAAGGGCTGAGGGGGCTGCCTTGCGGGGCACCTTCCTTGAAGGAGTGGGAGCGGCTGAGAGTTTCATTCCAACAAACCCGTCCCCATCCCCTTCTGTCCGCGAGCCAGCTTTGTAGCCAGTGTAGGAGCCCACTGGGGACACCGGCGGCCACCAGTTTAGTGAGAGTAGGAAGGCGGGGCATCTTGTCAAAGGCTGCCCTGAAATCCACTGCGCAGAGGAGAGAGCGGAGGGGAGGCTTGGGGTGGGAGAGGCTGTCGAAGATGGGCTGCGCAATGGAGGTGATTGCGTCTGGGGTGGATCTTCCAGGTCTGAAGCCCGACTGAGAGTCTGGGATGAGAAGGACAGTTCTCTCCCAGGCTTGGAGGTGGGCGAGGACCATGGATTCTAGCAGCTTGGCTGGAACGGGGAGTAGGCTGACAGGCCTGTAGCAGCTGGGTGTGGTGCCAGGCTTGCCCTTCTTCAGGATTGGAACCACCGTGGCCAGGCGCCAGTAACTGGGGACTCTCGATTCGGATAGGCTGCAGTTGCAGAGGCTGAGGAGTGCTTTTTTTCCTTCTCGTGGAATCTCTTTGATCTGTGCTGGGAGGATGCCGTCGGGGCCCGCTGCTTTACCCGTCATCTTCCTGATCGTTTTTTCAAGCTCGCAGAGAGCGAAGGGGGCAGATGCTTCGGGGTGGAGGGAGGACTTGATGTGTGCTCTTACTGCAGTGTAGGCGGCCTTGGAGACTGGGTGGGGGAGGCGGTTGCAGGATACGCTGGCATAGTGAGCGATGGCTAGGTTTGCTTTCTGGGTGGTGGAGATGGCCCGGCGGGTGCCCTTGGTGAGTGGGAGGTCAGGGAGCTGGGTCTTCTTGCGACCGTCCATTGCCCTGATGGTGCCAAAGACTTTGCCAGGGTCGTTGGGGGTCTAGGGTTGCTGTGAATTCTTGCCAGGTGCGCTGCCTCTCTTGGAGGTAGCACCTATCTGCCGCATCTCGCGCTTCCTGGTATGCTTCTCTGGCTCTGGGTGAGGGGTTCCTCCTGAAGTGCTTCAGCATTTCTCTGCAGTGGACGCTTGCTGCTCGACAGGCTTGAGTCCACCAGGGTTTCCTGGCCTTGGGGGCTCCCGTGGGGCAGGCTTTTGAGAGGGCCGAGGAGAGGGTGGCTGAGAAGAGGGCCATGGCAGCTTCTAGAGATCCCAGAGAGGGGTCGTAGGAGGTGAGGGCTGCCTGCAGGTGCTCGCGGTAGGCTGGCCAGTTCGCTTTGTGGATGGAAGGCGACGCAGTAGCCAATGATCTCCTTGATTCTCTTGTCCTCGTAGACGCGTGGAGCCGCCTTGGCCTGCAGCCATCCTAGGATGGCAGCGTTGTCAGTGAAGAGGACGGTGGCCTTGAAGCTGATGCCGATGGCCTTGATGAGTCCCGCCACCGCTCGAACCGCTGCTGCAGCAGCCCAGATCTCCAGGCGGGGGGTGGTGATGATGGTGCCTCGACTGGCGCTGGGAACCAGCCGGGCCTTGCCAAAGAGGAGCCGCGATGCCCCTCCTGTCTCCTCGGCCACGTAGATGGTGAAGACGTAGGCGTCGTCACTGGCGTCGGAGAAGATGGTGAGCACGGGGTTCTGGATGTCCTTGAAGACGTTGCGGGTGATGCTGACCTCGGCCGTCTGCACCAGCTCGGACTGCAGGGCCACCCACCTGGTGGCCACGGCCTCCGGGACCTTGGAGTCCCAGGTTTTGCACTTCGCGTGAGCCGCCGGCATCGCCAGGCTGCCCTCTAGGAGGATGGGGCAGGCGAGGCCAAAGGGGTCAAAGACTCGGGCGACTGTCATGACAGCTGTCTGGCTGTGGGGAAGTCGGGGATGTCCTCGAACTTGGTGGGTGGGAGGGAGATGGCATCGGTGCCGATGTCCCAGATGAGGCCCAGTGCGTTGTTGACAGGCTCGGGCAGCTTCTGGCTCTCCTCCAGGCTGTCCATGAGGCAGACGCTGTTGCTGGAGAACTTGCGGAGGACGAAGTGGGCAGAGGCGAAGAGGCTGATGGGGCCGTGGGCAACCCGGATGCCCTCCTCCTCCTCCTCGAAGCTCCACACTACGTTGTCCGCATATGTGGCTGCTGGGATGCTCTTGATCTCCTCGTCGGTGAGGCCGTAGCACTCAGTGCTGGCGAGGACGTCCTCCACCAGCTTCCGCAGGCAGGCTTGGAGCAGCCAGGGTGAGGCGACACAGCCCATGATGACCCGCGTATACCTCCAGACCTGGTAGTTGCCATTGTCGAGAGGGCGGGTGTGGTCCTTGGGAAGGATGATGCGGAGAGCGTTCTGGTGTTCGGGGCGGATGTGGAGGGCATAGAAAGCGGCCTTAATGTCCGCATTGAATGCAAAACGGCACTGGCGGAGGTGGAGCTGGACTGAGATGAGGGCGGTGAGGAGGTTGGGGCCGGCCTTGATCATGTTGTTGAGGCAGCAGGCTGGGTGTCCACAGGCTGAACTCGCGTTGACCACCGGGTGCACCTTCTTCCCCCCTGGGGGCCTTGAAGTGCGGCAGGTGGTGAATGAGCTGGCCTTTGCAGTGACGGTCGGTGACGGGCACGATGATCCCCTCCGCCGCCTGGTCATCGAACTCGCGATAGTACTCGATCCACTCCTCCACCGTCAGTCTCTCGTGTGTCTTGGCGGCCCTGGTGAAGGCCTGGTCGAAGTTGCTCGCGATGGTGCTGGCTTGAACTGGAGCAGCACCAGGAAGGCGCCGTCTGCTCTGCGCTCCACCTGGGCTAGGAGCTCCTCGGTCCGCCAGTCCTCGACGGTGGTCATGAGGTCCACGTCCTTGGTGAAGCTGACCTCGTCCAGGCTGGTCTGGCGCCGGATCAGCTGCTGGAAGCTCACCGGATGGGCGCCCACGAAGCAGGCCATGGAGATGACGGAGCCCTGGCACAGGGACTCGTCAGTGATGACGGACTCCTCGTGGGTGATGGCGCCCTTGAGGATGATGCCAAACTCCGAGAAGTGGGTGCTCAGGAGGTCAGTGATGGCCTTGGCTGGGATGGCCAGTCCGATGACCTTGTTGTAGACGTTGAGGCCGATGAGGAGGTCAACCTTGCTGCTCTTGAGCTTGGCCGGGGGAAGGTTGCAGATCTCATCGTCCGCTACCCCGATGGCCTTGCAAAGGGCTGGGCTGAGTTGGAAGCCGCCCTGGGTGATGGCTGGGCAGATGACCTCAGCCACATAGACCCGGAGAGTGAGGCGCCAGCCGGAGGGAGGGGCTTGGACTGAGCCCCCGTTGGGCCCATGGCTGGAGCCTTTGCCGGCACTGCTGCAGCTAGGGCGGTGCTGTGATGCACTCCCAGCTCCTCGCCGGTGTGCCTGAGCATGTTGACCTCGGCACGGAGCTCGTCGATCAGGTCCCTGATCGCTGGCACCGGTGACAGGCGCCAGCAGATCCACTGTCTCTGGATGTCCCACAAGGCCAGGGGGAACCTTGCGGAAGACCATGTGGCTGTGGGCGTTGATTGCCTGCTCGGAGGCATCGGTGGCGACGAGGCTGTCATAGACGCCGGCCAGGTGGTCGGCCAGCTGCTCCAGTCTGGCCACGTCACCCTCGAAGGCGGCGCCGGTGTTGCTGAGCTTGGCGAACAGCTTGGCCTCGATCAGGTCCAGCCGGTCGTAGTTGTCGTCCAGCACGCGCAGGGTGATGAGGAAGGCGTCCCGGGCATTGGGGTCGATCGTCTCGATCTTGGCCCTGGCCTTGCCCTTGATGGAGCGGAGCAGCTGCCAGACCCCGGTCTTGAATGCCTCCTCACCACCTATGACCAACCTTTCAGAGAGCCTGTTCCAGTGCATGCGTGACCGATAGGGCCAGGTGGAGGCAAGCAGGGCACTAAAGGGGATGGGAGGGTCTAGGAGATGGCGGCCTCGAAGTGAGGATGTGGCTTTGGAAAAGAACACTGGGCAGCTGTGTAGCAGGACCTGTTGACGGACTTCAGGGCTAGACAGAGAGGGCTAGGAGGGTGGGAGAAGGTAGCCCTTGTCTCTGCCTGGGGTTGGGGAGGGTTCGGGGCCTGTGAAGGGGGAGGGCATGAGGGCGGTGACACCTGAGTGTCACCGCCCTCACACCGGTAGCAGCGCCGGAGTAGGAGGAGGTCTGCCAGCACAAGACGATATTCTAATGTGCCCCAACCCAACAATTTGCGCCACCCCTCATATCCTATTCCCCTTTGCCGCCTATTGGCCTGAAGAAAGATGAAACGTAAGTAGGACTTTTGGACACTTTCCAGGCGTTTAATATCTGCACGTGACACTGGAGCCCATGCTTGTGAAGCGATGGTTAGGTGAGGGAGAATGTAGGTTGAGCAGGCCTATGAGAGGGTTTGGATGGAGGCGGTTGTGAAGCATTTTTTAGTAAGCCAGTATGCATGTGAGGCTGCTGCAATGGCGTTTGAGACCTGTGCCGAGGACGAGAGCGTGGTTGAGATCCGTATGCCCAGGTCAGAAGTGCTCCCATTCTCCTCTACTCTCCGCAGTCAGACCTACTCCCCTACTCCTCTACTTCCCTTTGCTGCCACCTTTTGGTCCTCTGAAATCTCAATGATATTTCCACTGCAGTCTGCTCTTGCCAAGGCCCTGTCTGGATCTGCCCAATATCGACCTTTTTCTCCTCTTTGTCGCATTCACCCTTCCCACATGTGCCCAACTCCTCTAATCTGCATCCACCATATTCCCCATCCCCTCTTCCTTACTCGGAAGGTGGCACTGAAGGAGAGGGAAGACCTATTACTCTGCATGTACATCCTACAGTTTGTCTGCTAAGGCAGCCATAGCTAATGTCCCTGAAACCAAATTTGGCATGCGGCCTCCGTGCCTCCTTCTGCCCCCACCTTGCCAGCCCTCTCGCCATCAGCACCATTGAAGAGGCAGTCATGAGGGGTTGACAACCTGCTCTGAGTGCCTACTCCTCCCCTGACTGTCGCACCACCCCGCCCTCCCATAACTCCTCCCCCTTATCCAGCCCTGCTATCTGGTACATTTGCTCCAACCTCAATGGCCTGTCCATCCGCCGGCCAGAAGTTGAACTGCTCCTCCATGAATGTCCCACTGATGTTCTCCACATGCAGGAACCAAAAACTGGAAAGACAACATCACTGTCAGATGTGGAGATTGCGGGCTACCAGAGTGTACGGCGGGATAAGTGTAATTTGAAGTAAATGTTTTCCTTTGTTTCGAAAACAGAAGGATAAAGCCTCCAGCCCCGAGATAAACCAGGAGCCAATCTGGGAAAAACTTAGGTCACATCTGGAGATTGAAACCCAGGGTTCCTGCTCATGCCGCAGGCATGCTAACCACTACACCAAGATGACCCTGGTGAAGTGCACTGAATTTCCCAAATTGAAATTGAATTCACTTTTGTCTTGCCATCATTGTGCCAATCGCGTAGTCCACGCGTTAGAGGCCCTAGCCATCTGTGGTAATTTGAAGTAAATGTTTTCCTTGGTTTCGAAAAGCAGAAGGATAAAGCCTTCAGACCCGAGAGAAACCAGGAGCCAATCTGAGAAAAACTTAGGTCACTTCTGGGGATTGAACCCAGGGTTCCTGCTCATGCCGCAGGCGTGCTAACCACTAACCCAAGATGACCCTGGTGAAGGGCACTGAATTTCCCATAGTAAAATTGAATTCACATTTGTCTTGACTAAGGGAGGTGGAGTTGAAGTCTTTGTGCAGGAGACACTGCAAGTTCAATCAACCTTCATAGTCAAACTAAACTGAGAAAGCAATAATTGGGCTGGCGCGATGGAGCATAGCGACCGCCAGAGCCCAGCCCCTCTTTTCGACCCAGGTGTACGTTTTCGGGTTTATTGCTAGATCTTAAAATTGATCGTTCCAGTCGTTCTGATTCTTTTTGCATTGGAAAGAGCATCATCAAATTGTCCAAAACTCGCGAGAAATTGCCCAAAATTTGCAGCAATCATTTAAAAATCACTCAAAACCATTTGTCCGAACTCATCCTCCTCCTTCTCCGCAGCTATTCAATGGACGATAGACGGCCTGTATTTAAGGCATCAATCGGTAAGGTGCAATGGTAATTATGTGCAATTAATATGGTCTAAGTCTACCAAGGAAGTAATGCGGCTGTGTGGTCAAGTGGCTTGTCTATTGGACTCGGTTCACAGATGACCAGGTTGAAACCTTCTTTGAGCAAACTTTTTTTTTATCTTAAAAGTGGAAGAAATATGTGATACCATCGGCAGACCAAAAGTAATACGCCTTTCTCCCAAAAATCGATTGCCCTGAGTTTAAGTCAAGTAAATTTCTTAAAAATATGTTAATTTAACAAAGAATTTGCATTATATTTTCCATTTTCAAATTTTTCTTTTCTTTATATTTTTTAAATAAGTTTATTTTTATTCACTTTTTTTTATCAAATAACATCTTAACTAAATAAATAACAAACAATATAAAATTTGTATTTTTACATTTTATATTATATTAAAAGTGGAAGAAATATCTGGTACCATCGGCAAGGCCAAATGTGGGTCTCTTTTCCCCAAAATTTGGAATTGCCTCGAGTAAAAAGTCAAGGAAATACAATTTCTAATAGTAGAATCTGCTGCTTCTGCTTCTGAGCCTGCTTGAGTAGTTGAGTAGTTGTTGAGCGCTCAAAATTGAACAATAGTGAGTAGTTGAGTAGTTGTTGTCACGATTTTCCAAATTGTCGCGCATATATATAAATACCTACCTAGGGGGGGGGGCTGAGGATCTGCCGTAGGCACTGGCGTGTTTCAGTCGAGAGCCAACAGCGAAACACCGAAATCCATATGGTGCTTGATGGTCCTCGCCCCCGCGTAGAGGGTGTCCATATGGCGAGGTTCCTCTGATGTCGCTGAGCCAGGCGGACATCCAGGCGATCTAGTGTGAATGTGTGTCTGCATATAGCAACACCAACTGCATTGACTGCATCATCATCACTGCTTTCACAAAAGGCGGCTTATCTTGGATGGGTATGAGGACCTATTACTGTAGACCGCTTGAATACATAACATTGTTGATTAATTAGATATGAATATGAAGGAGAAGAAGGAGTTCGGACAAATGATTTTGAGTAATTTTCTCTAGAAGCATGCTCATTTTTGATGATTTTTCGCAAGTTTTGGTCAATTATATGTTGCTCTTTCTAATGGAGAAGAATTTATAGCGATTTTACTTTACTGTGAGGAGCAAAGGCATTATCAAAATTTAGATCTATCAATGACCCCTAAAACATACACCTCCGTCGAAAGGGGACTTGGTGTTGACAGTGGATGTGTGTGCTCCCTCGTGCCAGCCTTTAAAGCCTGGTAATATTTATATAAATTTACCCTAATTGACATAAATTTGCCTTCGATCTCTTTCAACAGTTTGTACATGGCCAGACACATAAGCTACTAGGCAGAAAAGTCAACCGTCCCTAATATATACCTAGCTGTGTTCTGGATCGTTGGGAATAATGGTGCAATAATTGAAGCAGTTCAGTGCCCAACCTAAATGGCATGCACTTCACCGGTACATATTGCAAACCGGATCTAAAGGCAGATGCCAATGCTGAAAAAGAAGACATGTAGGTCAGTCTGAATGTTTGTTAACATTGACATTTCTGGGAACTACTTCTAAAACTCCTCCAGAAAGCGGTAAGTTTAGGCATAATCACTGTATTTTCCCAATCATGGCGTGTCGTGAGACTGAATATCTCAGCTGGGTGGATGTAGGCAGTAATGTGTAGCATTCACATGCCGTTCCAGTTTGGCTTGCACTACTGGATGAAGCACAGTGTAGTCAGAACAATGTATCACTAAATTTGTTTAAAGTTATGTGGCTCACGCCAATCACCAACTATTATCGCCCTAGCAAATCGAAGCACGGTACAGGGTTAAAAATATTCTTGAACCCGTTTGCACTGCTGCAAGAAATCAAGAGACTTCTTCCCCTTAGTTTAACGAACCGAGTTAAATTTCGATAATAGCCAATAGTTTTCACGAAACATTATTTAAAGTACAGCTAATGGCCATATTACTCTCAATTCAGTTTTTCTTTGTGCCTTTCAGAAAACAATAATATAAACTATGAACATTATCTACATGGTTATATGTTGGCAAACTACTCTTACGTTTTATCTTGTGAAATGCAGCTGTATTACGAAATACAAAGAGTGTTCTAAGCAGCAGCCTGGAAATTCTGTTTCAAAAGCATTGGAATCTCAGCCGCATCTTGTAGTATTTTGCATGGCACATGCTAACATATTTTGGCCCTGCACAAAAAAAGTATATATTAAATATAAGCCCAACATTGTCAATGAATTGCGCCAGTTTGAAGATGAAGTTGGTGAATGGTGCAAAGCAAATGTTACTGTTCGTGATGCAGGTTATC
The DNA here is from genome assembly GCA_030248095.1 of Ptycholaimellus sp. GST1_10. NCBI lineage: Eukaryota > Metazoa > Nematoda > Chromadorea > Chromadorida > Chromadoridae > Ptycholaimellus > Ptycholaimellus sp. GST1_10. The sequence continues at coordinate 21,283 of JASANA010003435.1, read as the reverse complement.
CAGAATTTATTCAAGTCACCAGGGCATACTTCTATTTGTGTCGCTATCACTATCACAGCTTTGGAAAAACTGATCATGCGGAATGCTTTATAAACAAGGTTGTATCGTGTGTGAAAAAACCTAACTACAAACAATGCATTCAACCTTGCGCTAACTCAACATCACTTGCTGGAATCCCGTTGCAACGTGAAGGTTCAATAGCATCAAATAAACCAAAAAATTGTATTTTCATGACCACAGAAAATCCTTTCATGCTCATGCTCATCTTTATGGTAGTAAGTTTTAGGTAAGCTTGGTATATGTTAATAAAATTATTCCTAATATACATTATTATTTTTTATTTTCTTTTTGATAAAACTTCAAAATGTTTAGAATTTGTGTGATCATTTCACTACTGTGCTTAAGCTTTCGAAATAATTAATGTGGCATATCGCTAGGCGGTTTCGTTGACCTTGATCCAATGGTGCTGGCGGAAGAGAGTTCAGCTCAGTCTTGTCTATAACCCGTCCTGTCGTCCCTACCTTTTCCCTGCTCGGTGCCTTTCGACTAAAGAGAATCTGGCTATGTTACTGCTGTAATGCACCACAGCGTTTGGTACAGAGAGCTTGGTTTGCTAAGCTGTACCCTCCAATCTACCACCTATACAAAGCCCACTACAATGCCCAGCCCAACTTCCGCCTACTGCACCTCTTCTACAACTTCAGCCTTTGATCTTGCCACCTTCTAATGATGCTGTTCAAGTCAAAATGCTCAAGTCACCGATCTACCGCGACAGGACAGCAAATCGAAACCAGCCAGCAATCGACTGCCTTTTGCTTCGCTTCCAGACAAGCTCACCTGCAGCAGCGACAGAAATTCACTCAGCCATGGCCGGCTTTGTGAATTTCAATTGGACGACATCTGTGACTACGCTGCAAGGAATTGAAAATTGACTTTGAGTCTATTTTCAATATCCGCTCTTCACCAGCAACATCGCAGCTCCGAGTTTCATGCTATCCTTGAACGGATATTGCGAAACTCTCTATGTCAATCAACGTCATCGATGACATCAATCAACATCATAGTAACTGACATCACTGCAACGGGACCGAAAATGAACTGAAAAGTTCCTTTTCGACACATGCCCGCCTCCAATGATTTCACTCTATCCTTACAGATTTTGCAAAATCATGCTCCGCTGGCGATCAAGACAAGAACTGACATCGCTGCTTGGGCATTGAAAATTAACTGCAAAGTTTATTTTCATGCCGTCTACACAAGCACCGTCGATGGCAATTTCATTATCCTTGAATGGATTCTGAAATTCCCTGCAGCTGCCAGCCAACCAGCAAAATCTTCATCTTCGCTGCTAGAGTTCAAAACAGATCTAGACACTTCTAGATCTTCATCTTTGCTGGCTCTGGTCAGTTTTCAAAACTCACTGCGGCCTGCTGCAATCTTCACCGGCCAACACCATTTACGAAATCCTCTCGGATTCTGTAAACTTTTGAGCATCGCTGGAGAAAAGACCAGCCCAATTCAGAATCGGCCACAGTCTTTTGACATCGCCCATCTAGATTTACTAATCTCTTATGATTACATAAATCTTTGAACAAGAAACTGGAAGACAATCGACGAAACCGATTCAGAATCGGCCTCTACTCTTTGATGGTTGCCAATGACCTCAACAGGCACAGCCTAGTGGACTGCCTCCACTGCGGCTTCTACAACCTTCCGGTCACCTGCAACCCACCATCAGCCAGAAGGACTACTTCATGGACAGCATCAACTGCAAGCTCAATGCGTTCAAGGCCTCCATCCACTGCGTACTCTCTGACAATCAACGCTGGCCACAAAGGGTCCTCCAGAGACCTTTGCCATCCTCCTTCTGCCCATCCTTGAAGACAGCGTAACTTCTGGACAACTACCACTGCTTTCACTATGGCTTCTTGAATGGCCAAAACTGTATCCTGAACACCACGGACTGCAACCAGTGCGGCATGCTGGACAGCTTCCACTGCGGCCTCTGCCACTTCCAGTCTGCTGTCAGCAACACCGACTGGCCTCAATACTCTGTTCTGATCGACTACAGCTACTGCTTCCTGCCCGTCTTCTACTTCGGCATCAAGCAGACCACGTTCAGCATCCTCATCATCTTCGACTCCAGCAGCTGCATGAACGCGCACAGCACCATGAAGCTCTGACCCTAGGAAGACATCCTCTTCAATTCCACAAAGGCCTCCACTATCACCCCCCCTCCTTACTTGTCCAACAGTAAGAGGTCAGTGGTGTAACTGGCCTATGGAAACCTGGACGGCTTCCCCAACAGCTTCCACCTGCATGCCGATGAATTGGCCAACTGCAATCAATTCGCCACCTGCCAGACTTTGCACTATCCATTGAGATATGCAAATTCTATCTATGCGGAGAGGTGCCTAGTTCATTCTGTCTATAAACCTGCCCCTGTCACCATCCCTTTCCTCTGCTCGGTGCACAACTAAAGAGATCCTCGCTACGTTCCTGCTGCAATGTACCACAAATACAATTTTGGCTTAAAACTATCAAAAAATAGTATTTGAAGGATGAAACAATTGAACAAGACTTCACTATCCAATGATTAGTGCAAAAATATTTCTTTTCTATTTAAATATATTATGCCCATGGTTGTGTGAATGCCCGCAACAACCAGATTAACCCAAAGTGTTTTCCAATAAAAAATAAACTTTAACTGCAGTATAAGACCTAGGAGTGCACCCTTTCATTCTCAGCCCACTGCTCAAGCATAGCTGCAAAAAGTCACTGTATGTGCTCTCATCCTAAAAACATTCACCTCAGCTGATCCCTCCACCCTCATCCAAACCTACACCACCTTTGCTCACCCATTGCTTGAGACTGCCTCACCTGTTTTCGACTCCCTCAAATCTGCTGACAAAAAGTGCGTAGAATCTGTCCAACGTTGGTTCACTAGATGTGTATTCCGTCGCTTCCACTGGAAATACCAGGGCTATGAGCATAGGCTGCTGAGACTCAACCTAGACCCACTAGGCAAACGTAGGGCTGATGTCAGTGATTAGCTGATTAGCACCTGGAAAAATTTCGATTCATTTCATTCCCATTTCAGGTAGGGCGAATCTCAGTTTTGGCATTGCATTTGTAGGTGACTTTCCAGGTGCTGGCTGAAATGAAATGAAATGAAATGAAATGATAGTGAAATGAAATGAAAAGCTGATCCTTTTCGGGGTTTTTTTTCGGACTTGTCAGCAAGATTAAAACAGTGAAAGCAAAAAGTTGGGCAACAAAGAGGAAGCAACTTGGACATCTAAAAGCTAGTTGTGAGCATTGAAAATCCACTGATTCCCTGCGAACATGACCTCGCTCTGGACAGACTTTTCATTGAGACGATTGCGGAGGCCATTTAGAAGCTCCATGCGAGAGAAGAGGCGTTCAGCATCACAGCTGGAGCTGGGCAGGGAGAGGATGGAGATGCCAGTAGTCACATGACTGTTGCTCAATCACTTTTTGGTGCCTTGTTTTGGTGAAGTGCCACCGCCTTTTTGCTCAGAAAATCGGGACCCGAAGAAATGTATGGAGTAGCACATGGAAATGGAATACCTGGAAAATGCAAATGGAATTTACCCTCCAGAATTTCATCCATTTCTATGCATTTCCTAAATTTTTATTTTTCATTTCATTTTTAAATGGAATGGAATGCTGATCACTGGCTGATGCTGACCTGTCATTTTGTTGTTACTGCCTTTTCTCCCAGTTTGCTGGAGTAAAAAATCTAATCAAATCAATTAGCAAAAACAGTTTCTGGGCTATCTTAGCTTTGTTGGTATGGTGGCTCATTTGCTAAACACAATTTGACTGATAAAAGTTCCAATATTTAATTTCTTCGCCTTAAAGCCCAATCTATTTTCAATGATTTTTGTATGCTAAGATCAAATCGAATTTTTTCACCTGTATACCCAAGCAGGTTTAAGTGCAATTAGTTTAAAGGTAAAGAAAAAGCTAAGAGAAAATATCGAATTAAACAGATTCACAAATTCAGTAATTTCATCCACTTTGTACAGCCAAAGGCTATTTTAGGGGTCAAAACCCCTTAAATGCCTCTAGACAAAGTTGGTGATGAGCTGCTTCAACACCACGACCTTGTAGAAGCCCATGATGACAAAATGGAAGCAAAGGGACACGATATACGTAATCTAGATCTAAAACTAACTACAGGGTGCTCTTTTAGAGGCCAAAAACCCTTCCCCCAAGACCTCAAGACGAATTTAATGATGAACTGCTAGTACACCATGGCCTGGAGCAAGCCCATGAAGACCAGGTGGAAGCATATGGGCACAAGATTTGTAATCTATGTTCGAAATATCCTATATGGTGTCGTTTTTGTGGTCAAAAAGCCTACGGAATGCTCCAAGACGAAGTTGATGATGAGCTGCTTGAACACCACGGCCTGGTAGAAGCCCATGATGACAAAGTAGAAACAAATGGAAACAAGATTCGTAATCTACGCCCAAAATGACCTATATGGTGCTGATTTTGAGACCAAAAACCCTTAAAAACGCTTCAAGACGAACTTGATGATGAGCAGCTTGAACACGATGGCCTTGTAGAAGCCAATGACGATCAGGTTTTCAACTAGGGTAGATTGGTATCAAATCGTATTAGTTTTTTGAGCCCGTTTCAAATATGGGCTCAATATGTGACTATCTAGGTTTTCCTGGGTGCCACGTCCATTTTCAGGTTTCTTCAAATACATCCAATTGCTCAAAAATTCAATGTTTTTCCAATAATTCCTTCCAATAATAATAAAATGGCATTAGAGTTAGAGCTGGATGCAATTAAAAGCGGTCTCACAGCTAAAAGGAAAGATCCACATTACATGACACTAAATGCATAAACGATAATGAAATATTTGGAAACCCGTAAATTTTTATTCCAATACTTCCTTGTTTTCATGTCCTACCAATTCCCCTAATTTATTTATTATTGATTTTGATTACTTTGACCTTATTATAATTTCCATAATATGCAATTAAAGTTGGTAGCAACACCAAAAACTGGACATATTTACTTCAAACAGCTTAGTTATAAGTAATGTGCAAAATCTCTTATTTATTTTGAATATATTTTTGGCTTAAACCATCAAAAAAGAGTATTTGGAGGACGAAACAATTGAACAACACTTCACTATCCAATCGGCAAGGAATTTTTCCCTTCATCTATCTCCCTTCCCATCCCTTCCTCACTCAATCTTTTTGGATCTAAAACACTGTAGAGAGACATTTGCAGAACCTGTGAGCGCAGATGGGGAAGAACGTTGGCCTCATTCGCGGCCATGATGAGGGGCTCCGCCAGGCCATGGATCGCTTCTACACCGTCTTCCCGCCAGCCCCGCCCGGCTCCGCCTGACCCTTCTCCGCCTAGGCCCGCTTATCACCCCTTCTTCTTTACCCTGATTTTGTCATTTGATAATCAAATTCACATCTTTTTATGATCAGCTTTAACGAGTATTGCGTTCCATTGTTTCAACCTGCATCTTGATAAGTTTTCCTTGCTTCACATATCCCCATTGTCATTTTTGTTTCCGTTGCGATAAAATCCTCTCATCTCCCAGTCGAACATGACAAACATGGTCAGAACATGGCAAGACATGGAAGGATTGATGTAAGAAGTCATTACGATGACAGCTACATGCATTGACAAGCCTAAGCCAAACTTTTGCTTGGGCTCAAAGTGGCCGAAAAATAGGAGAAAAATAACCAGTCGTATTTTAAGTGGTAACTGCACTGGATAACGTCTATTATTAGGCGGTAAATAGTAAGAAATAAAAAATAAAATAAAAAATAGGCGATATTTCTAACAATATTTTATTATAACCAGGTCACGATTTCAAAATAACCAGTATTTTTATTTCAACAGGCCCAAAAAGCAAATTAGACATCATTGATGCAGGATACTGAAGAAAACTGCGAACAATGCTTATTTTGATTTCAGCATTTTACAGCATATGCAAAAATCAATAAAAGATTTTCCAGCAACAGTACAACTTGGTATTGAAAAATTAAAGTCAGTCCTTGCAGAAGAAATGAAAGTGGCCTTTGAATGCCTTGCAATTGCTACAATTGATGCACACAATGTGGTAAATCACAATATTGGGGATGTGCGTGCAGAGTGGAAACACGGTCTCATCTTAGCCAAGGACCAACCCTATTACGGATTTTGAAAATATGATAGGCTGCCGAATATTTCATGGGGAACTTACAGAGGAGCAAGTTTGTTCAATTCGGTTAAGATTTGACCAAGTTATTACCAAAAAATTTAAAAAAAAAATATCTGTCCGCCATCCGCCGTACGTTTTGTTTGGCATGGGGATTGGCAATATCTGGGGCTCCAGTCTCAACGTCACTATATTATATTGACTCTGGAGGGTGACATTTTGCCTCCAGAATTTTGATTGTATACCTCCTTTATGGAGAAATTGACATCTGAAAAATGATTGTACGTAAGGGGGACCCTTACAAAAAAATCGAAAATCTCAAATAATGCTTTTGAATAATTATTAAATAAAACTGGGCAATATTTTGTGATCAATACGATGTTATGTTCATAAATTTTTGATAAATACTGCAAAATGAAAGGGTTTACTTTACAAATAGGGAAAAACAAGCATAAAATTTGTGAACTAATAAATTGGTTTTTGTTTTCTTTTTTTCGGGGGCTCAGATTTTATTCTGAGAGAAAATATGAGGCTTCAAAGCACACATCAAACGAGAAGAGAAGTGAATAAAGCGTTAGGCAGGGCAGTGTAGCAGCCGAGGATAGTTCATCACATCACAGTCACACTGCCAAGCCCGCCCTCGCCACCACAGTCCGAGCCGCCGCAGCGAGGCATCCCCTCTCCGACCCCCAGCGATCTCTTCTGAAATCCGGTTCGGTTGGGAGAGCACCTGAGAACCAGAGGGAGGAGAGATGGCGGGGCTGAGAAGAAGGCCGTAAGTAATGGCGCGTTTTAATGAGATGTAGCATCAATAAATGAGGGTTAGATCTGCAAGGGTCCGCCTGGCCTCAAGGCTGTCCCAACAGCCCAACAGCGCGCTGTAGCCTCCGCTTGGCTATTGAGAGTTAGTTTTCCTGAAAATGAGATAAGCAAAGCGGCGCTGCACCTTCTCAAGTGGTTTGATATCTGCTCTCCGTGTTGGCGACCAGAGCTGAGAAGCATACTCAAGATGAGGACGCACATATGTGGTGAAAGCACGGCTGAGGGTGGGGAGGGAGGGTGAAGAAAAGGAAGGCGGCCTGATTGGCTGCAGCAATGACAGACGAGCGCTGGGGAGCCAAGGACAGAGAAGGACAGAACTGAACGCCAAGTGAGTTTAGCCTAATGAGTCTGTGTGTTTTTGGAAAATGCCAAATCACATCATGTAATGTTGGCTACACTATGGTATATTGTTTAATTTGGATCTGCAAATATGCGTAGTTCTTCAGTTTGTTCAGTGTGGATCCATATGCAATATGGTATATTGTTCAATTTGGATCTGCAATTATGATTAGTTATTAAGTTTGTTCAGTGTGGAGCCAGCTGTTATACTGTTCATTGTTTAAATTAAATTTCATTAAATTTGAATATACAAACACAGTAAACGATTTTAAAAGTATGCTGATCAATGGTTTTTTGCGAATTGACTAAATTTGAAAACGCAAACACTGGAAATATTTATTAAATAAAGATGACCAATCTTTTGTTATCAATACTACCGTGGGGGGTGATATATGCGTACCCTTTTTTCAATCAACTAAAACTCAAGATGTTCTCAATATTTTTTGACGACAATTTATCAGAACATTCATCTATATGTTGCCTACATTGTCATAAATTTTTATCCCAAACGGATCTAATCGCATGGATTTATGATCATTTCTGTAGCGAGAGTCATCAGTTTTACAGCAAACGAGGCACATTCTTTGATTTTTTATTTGTAAATCTTTTTTTGCGCGGCCAAGGCCAGCTTAACCAGTTACCTCATTTTTGTGTCTGTCTTTCCGCATATATATATTACCTCAGTTTACCGCAAACCATGCAACACCAACTATGTCATGCCCTTTGACTCGTGTGCACCATTGTCCTATAAACTATCTTCACTCCGTAGTGAAACCCACAGAGCTAAAAAATACTGCAGTAGCACCCACCTACTGGACACTGAAATATTGTACCTCATTCGGAAATACAAATCTTATGGCTACCCTGCATCCATCATACATAAAACAACAAACAAGATCTTGCACGAGAGAGAATCGGCTATCTGCTTAGGTAACGATGAGCGAAAATGCATTAACGTCAAAACGCCATACTTCAATGAGAAAACCCTGTTTGCACAGAAAAACACTGTACGCCCTGGATATATACGGATAATCCCAACTACAGGACCAAAACCATGGCACCTATTAGGCAGCAGACCAAAATGCAAATATGAGGACAGGCTGCAGACAAACGTTGTATACCAAATTAAGTGCAAATGCAACAAAATGTATATAGGTGAGACAAAAAGGCACCTGGAATCAAGAATCAAGGAACACAAAACCAATTGGTGCAAAGATAGCCTACATAATGTTTTCAAAGATCATCAGGGAAGCAATCATGGTCCAGAATTTGACTCCGCTAAGGTAATACATAAGTGTAACCAGCAACATGAACGAAAAGCAGCAGAGGCCCTATGCATCAAAATGAACGAAACTCAAGTGATTATTGACCTAACCAATGTACAAAGACAGCACGACATTCCAAATGGTGTTCTACCTCTACTTCGTCCTAATACAGCACACTAAAATATTCCTTGAAATCATATTTTGCCATTAAATGTCATTCTTTAACCTTTTTAATAGTTATTATTGTGTTTTGTTTCTGACAAGTGTCAGAAATCTATTGTTACTGAGGAAGAAGGTAATACTTCGAAACGTCTAATTTTTATGTGAATAAATCACTACTGTGCTTACATTTTGGAAAGAGTCAACTAATATATATATATATATATGTGTGTCCGAGGCCCGTACTCCTCGGTTTTTCAACGAAAATGGCTGATCATTTGCATGAAGGTCCGTCTAGGCGGTGCCTTGGGACCATTTTTGGCGCTTGGCGTAATTTTTTGAATTTCGCCCAAAACTCAATTTTTTGATGTTTCAAAATACGAAAAATCATAAATCACTGGTTTTTCAATGAAATTTGGCAAAGTAATATCTTCGGCAAAGTAATATCTTGAAGCTGGCAAAAGGAATTTTTGAAATATTTGTTATTTATCGATTTATTGTCAAAAACCCAAAATCTTGATGTTTCGAAAATTTGAACATGCATAAGTCTATGGTTTTTCAATGAAATTAGCTGATTTGTGGAATGTACGTCCGAAATAGTAATGTCTTGAAGCTGGTAAGAGAAATATTTGAAATTTTTAGTATTGCTCTATTTATGGTCAAAAACCAAAAATCTTGATGTTTCAAAAATTTGAACATGTATAATTCATGGTTTTTCATTGAGATCGGTTGAATTTTGCCATGAATTTTCATCTAGGTGGTGTCTTGAGGTGAGGCCGTGCATCTTGGCAACAGCCGAGAACACCTTGTTGTAAATTACAATCGGAACATCGCGCAAGACAACATCAGAATGGTGCCTTAGTATTTGTTTTTTGTTAGTTTTATAGCAAACCACTCAAAAACGGCCTAAAATTGCAAAAAATTAATTCAATTTGCAATATTCTACTGATTTTTACATTAAACTATTACACAATGACAGGTGTTACAAAAATGATCATAAAATGATGGGATTAGATCCGTTTGGGATAAAACTTTATGACAATGTAGGCAACATATAGATGCATGTTCTGATAAATTTTCGTCAAAAGATATTGAGTACGCCTTGAGTTATAGTTGATTGAAAAAAGGGTATGCATAAATGACCCCCCCACTGTATGTTATGTTCATAAGTTATTGATAAATACTGCAAAATGAAAGAGTTTACTTAAAACGTAGGGAAAAACTCAAACATAAAATTTGTGAACTTATAAATTGGTTTTTGGTCTCATTTAGCTTAATGTGTTTACAGGGCTATCCACCTAATAGGAATCGCTCACTTTGAGCAGCTGTAAAATGGCTTCTAGAAGGTCTGGGAATGATTTTCCAATGGGAGCTTAAATTTTGAACCTTTTTTAATAATTCCACCAAAAATTGCAGGAATATCCCCATAAATGGGCTCATTGCATGGTTTAGAAAGTTGGAACCAAAAAATGGAGGTGTCAGAAAATTATTGGAGGCAAGCTACGTTTCGAAAGCTGATGGAGTCGGAAGTGTCATTTTGGCAGCAAACCAACAAAAGATACCTTAATATGTTAATATACCAACAAACGCACAAGTAGTACACACGCTGGTAGGGGACAACTTTTTGTTTATGCGGAAGATTTCGTCATCCTCAACACTGTGCACCTCATCCAGCCCGTATCTCGCCATCGTTTTCCAGGCCGTCTCCCTGAAATCAGATCTCATGGCTTTTGAGGCCATGGGCTCAGATCATCTTCTTCTGGCCGTGGACTTCGAGATCTTGTCTTCTCAAGCCTCGGATACTAGCTGAATCGGCATACATCTGGCTCATTCGTTGAGAAAAGATGAAAAGAAAAGCTAATAAATCGATGGCTCAACTATCGCATTCATTCTTGTGATCCACACGATCCTACAATCCATACAATAAACACTGTCCCCTGCATTATGCACCCCCCAACAAATGCGCTCCCCTTCCAGAGTTACCCTCCTCCAAATTTGATATTTTCAGAGGGAGCTTGAAACCAATTGAAAGATACAATGAGGAAAATGAGAGACTCAAATAATGTCATTCTACCAAGCTACCTCTACAGCTACACGATGTTACTTCCATGGTCACATCACATAAAGGAGAAAGGGATATTCATTGAGATGCTTATATAATCAGGCACTATTGGTCACCTCACTTTGCTAAGTGTTCTTCATGCGTACCTAGAAATGAAAAATGCAAAGAAAGGGAATCTGGGACTAGATCTGAACAGCGGGAACTGAACATCTGGGACTAGATCTGCACAGCGGGAAGACTATGATCCTCACAATCAGCTTTTACTCAGCCCATCACCTTCTCCCCCAGCCTCTGCGCTTTGGCAACAACCTCCTCCCAACCCTCAAACACCTGGGCGCCACCATCTATCATCCTCTTCTCAGCTTCACTCCGCACTGGACACACACCTATGGAGCTTCTTGCGCCACCCAAGCTCTTAGCCACAGCATCCTCTCTGGCCACCCCGCATCAGTTTGCCTGGCAATGTGACAGAAAGTTGGCGGCGTTTCCTTCACTTGCTTGCCTACTGCCCACCTGATACAGTCACAACATCAGAGTGCATGAGGAGAGTATTCATCTGACAGATTAGAGTCACCCTGCATAACTAGGTGTTCAGCAGCAGCACTGCACTCAGCAAAGCATCCCTACCTTCCTTCGACGGGATGTTCTTTCTCCAAACCTCCTTACTCACCTGGCAATGTCTAGTCGCAGGCAGAGCTTACGGCCACTGGATCGAGAATGACGCCCTACCCACAGCTCCCCCAACTACAACAACAACATCAGAGCCTTCCAGTGAGCGCACCAAGAACCCTGCGGGATAATGAAGAATCAAAGAGTAACACGGGGTTCAGCAAGCTCAACTATATCCAGCTAGTACGCCTCCACAAGCTCTGGAATGCCGTCCCCTGAACCGATGCGGAAGATCTCTGCCCTGAGGCCAAAGCACGCTCATTTGTTATAATCATAACTAGCCCAGCATGTCCAATGATTCCACACACCCCTTTAAATAACCGCCATACAGCTGTCATATGCTTATTCTTTAAGAAAAAATACACTAAGAAGCAGAGCATGATCTATCTTTGCCTTAGGGTGGGTTGAAATATTTGTATTTATTTGATTTAGGATTCACAGATGCAAATTAAACGTTTCATAACTAGTACAAATAACGCTTTTTATTTAAAGATTCATTTAATAGTAATGCTTAGGTAAAATCCCACAAACCAATGCGCATACTGGATAGATACTGGAAAACTTAACTCAAATGGAATTTTCTTACCTGCTGTCCTTGATTTTCTGGCCTTTCTGACCTTTGAAGTTATCTACTGCCTCAATCGTGATGTTGAAATAATACAAATACATTTTAGCAAATTATGTATTCATTGGCATTAAAACAATCAAATTAACAATAAAAAATACAATTGAAACGTACTCGCTGTCAATGCCTAACAATGCCAAACATTTAAATGTGTAGCGTAATTGTTTTTTTTAGAAAAAAATCAAAATGAAATCTTAAACGATGATAATCTAGGTCAAAAGGGAACAAATGTAAGATTATGGGACTTCTAATAGAATGAATGCGAACAGAAATTCGTTGAAATTACATTATCGGTGGGCTTGTCGGCAACATTCACAGCAACATGTTATGCAGCCATATATACAGCAAACAGCACATATAATTGGAGTAAGTATAGTAATAAGAATCAAAATTGCAATGATCAACCACAGCCACCAAGATAAATTGCAGCACCATTGTTTATTATGGCCTTGTGTAGAGTTGAAACAATTGGCACATGTAGCAGAATTTTCTTTTTCTTCTCGTTGACATTTATCCCTTGAGTCAAAACAGAGAGCATCAGCTGCAAAATGGGCCAGAACCAAGGTAACCATTACGATTATAACAGCTTTCCAACTCATTGTGGTGCAAAAATGCAAGGGTTTCTGAGGTATATTTCTGTTCAGTTAAATCGTTATATGACAAACAGTTATATTAAACAAAAATAGATTGGACTAGGAGCGGAGCTATGATTTTTGTTCGTGGGGCGTTTTTTTCTATTTCAGGCTATTTTGTGACTTTTTTAGTTTTTAGGCTATTTTGTTTATCATGGACATTTTATCAAATTGCAGAGAGCAGGGAGCAAGTATTGTTCACCACTGCGTCAAGCTATTGATGGGTTTTTGAGCCCAAGAACGTCACTTTAGGTGCTTCCTATGACCCATAGCAGCCGTCACCAAAGGTCATTCAGAGCCCCCTGTGTTAAAGCTTTTGAGTTTCGCGTACCCAACCCCGTTCCAATGATAAAGAGTTGTCCCTCCATTATTTAACTCCGTGGTCACAGCATCTGCCCTATGTCAGGTCAATAGAATACAGACTTCTTTGGGAGCGGATGAATAATGTATAAGGAGCTTTGTATCAGACGAAAAAGTAATGGCAGTCCTCGTTAAACATATGAATCAAGACCAGCACTTGGTCGATCCAATACTTGAAAGCCCTAGCATATATAAAGTGCAGTTCTGTAAGGTCCTGACAGAAGTATCAAGCTCAGACGCAAGCCAGCTTTCCTTATTCCTCTGCAGAAAGTGCAAGAAAGAAACTGTTGAAGCCACTACATCATTAGTGAGCATGAAATTAAACACACTATATAACAACACTTGCTATGAGACGCCATTGCTAATGAATATAGTGTCAATTCATTCCGCATTCATTCCTTTTGACAAAACTACTAATAGCAGTTAGCAATGCAAGCATATTTTCAAATCTTGACCAAAACAGCCACTAAATTCCAACATGCAATTAATATGGTACTAGAAATTCAAAAATTATTTAAGATATTTTTATTCACTTATAGTATTTCTTTTTGTAAATACGTCTCTTCATGGGACACGTTTTAGAAAATAATAAATAAATGAATAAATAATGTCAGTGAAAGTGTCTTTGGTAAATTAGGCTTTGATGTGAAGGCAAGGAGAGGCAAAGTCATATAGAGCAATCAGAGAGCAGCTGGGGCTAGATAGGGCTATGAATTGCTTTGGCATCAGGGCATAGTTTGGGCACCAGCCCAGTGGCAGGTGATCACGGAACTCACAGAGCATTTTATCCAAGGACAAAAACAAAAATGCACTTTTGGACCAAACACAACTGCACAATTCTTACAATTGTGGCCTGCAGGATTGATAAATTCGTTAATATATGTCCTCAGCAGGCGGGACAGTGACAGGTCCAAGCTTGAATGCACATATTGTTTTACCTATTATAGATGTGTAACCTAACTATTTTACATGTCAACATGTAATTATGCAACTGTTTTTGATAAAAAAAACCAACCGAAATGGCCCAATAGTAATTTTTAGACATTTAAAATAGAAAAAGAAATTTTAGAACACATTTAAAAAATACAATATGCTTGGAAATAAAATATTTACAAAATTTGCAATCAATTTTCAGTTATTTAATTTATACTCACTGGCACTGCGAAAAGAAATGGACGAACTAGTTTTATCTTCAGCGCACCCACTGTTTATGTCTTGAACAAGGTCTTTTAAATATGTCATAGCACTTACAGACAAATGGTTCCAATGTTGGCGTAGTGGATCCATGGGGATATTCAAGTGGTGAAATCTGCATACTATGTGGTGCATTACAGCAGGAACGTAGCGAGGATCTCTTTAGTCGGGAGTCACCGAGCAGGGAAAAGGGCGGACAGGAGCGGGTGATAGACAAGACTGAACTAAACTCTAATCCGCCCGCACCATCAGCTCAAGGTCAACGAAACTGGCTTGGGAAACGCCACAGTGCTCCGGGCGGTGAGGAAGAGGTGGGAAGGAATCAATTCAACATCTAGCAGGCAGAGGAACAGGACCTCGGATCTAAGCTACAAGCAGCACGACACTAAGAAAGGTAGGATGGGGAATTATCGCCCATGCAGGGCAGTAGCGGGTTGACCTCCGGGCTGTCGAAGGTGAGCACGAGCAAGGGCTGACGTTTCCTTTGGCCGTTGGATCGGTGCAGATGGAGTAGGATGTAGAAGCCGGTTTCTCGGTTAGACTCGCAGCTATAGACGTTATTGCGGAGACATCAGATAGTCCGAGTTAGAGCGTTGAAGTGGAGGTGGGTAGAGCCAGACGTCTGAATCTCCATTCAGTCCGAACTCGCGGAAGCTGACGATGAAGGCCAGTGCAGAAGCAGAGGTAGGTGGGACCGAATGCAGCAATCTCCGTCCAGTTCGAGCTCGCCGGGGCTGACGAGAAGGCCAGGTTTCAGGAGGGCATGGAGCAGAGAAAGGGGTCAATCCAGGCCAGCGGATTCCACCCAGCATCACCATCGCGGTGATACAACTCCTCTTCCAGATTCCCGCCCAGCCTCTCCAGGTTCGAGATTTAAGAAGAGGTGGCAGGATGCTCCTTCTCTTGCTGGTTAGTTGATATCTTGAGGCTGTAGAGAGATGATTCTCTCTAGTATGTCAGTGAGAACTGAGAGGCTGTTGTCGCCAAGGTGGAGGTTGGTCAGGTCAGGCTGGGGGAGGACAGTGATGACCACCGAGAGGTAGGAGTCCCCGGAACTCAGTCAGCACCGGGAACCGGGTAGTATGTCATGGCCCTGGTGCCGGATGGCATTCCCATTCCAGTTCCGTGGGATCTCTCAAGGCAGGTTAGCTGCCGACTGGCCATCAGACTTCCGCTCGAATTCAGCTCTTGTAGATGGTGGAGCTGTTGAAGGCAGAGCCGTCGACGGTGGCGAGGGAGTTACTGGCCAGTAATTGTTTATCCAGTACCCCAAACACTGCCAGAAGGTTGGAACCTGTTGGGTGAAAACCAAATGGGTAGGCTCGTAAACTAGCCCTCCTCCGTGGTCTTGTCTGTGTTCTGCTGCGGATGTTTGCAACGTTGATACAGTCTGTGAGGTTGGCGGGTCTGAAGGGTTGAGCGGAAGCCAGAGAGCTTGCAAGGGAGAGGCTTCTGAGCGTCGGGCAGACGGTTCAGCTGATCTAGGGCAAAGGAGACCAAGTTCAGGGCTTCATCGAAGGCGTCGCTGTCCCTTTGTCTAGGATCGGGAGGGTGCAGTCCTGTGAGAGGTGATGATAGGAGGAGGACAGGCGATAATGATGTCGGCTCAGAGCCCCCAGGGCAATCCTCTTCTTCACCCGGTCTATTCCTCCCTGTGGAGCTAAGCAGAGCAGTTTGCGCCGAACTGGGTGTTGACGACGTAGGACAACCAGGGCCTCTTGACTCCACTACATCCAAGACCCAGCTGGGTCAGCCGTCATCCATTGGCTCAGTTCGGCTGGTCTTCTGGAGGCCGCTGGGGGGCCTGGTACAGCGTCCGAAGGAATATCTGTGGTTCCTGTCGTAGCACATGCCACGGTCGCAGTTCTTCTCATGGGTGATGATGAAGATGTTGTCAATCAATACACAGTCGCCCTCCTTCATTCCAGGGCTGACGATTCCAGTGTTTCTTCAATCTCATCCCCAGGTGACGTGTAAGAAAGGCCCGGTGCCAGGCGCCAGCATCATCGTCCAGGCTTTGCCCCAAGACAGCTTCCGTGCTCTCAAGGAGAAGACGCTGATGGCTGTGAAGAAGGCTGTTCGCTGTTGGAGTCGAAAGCGGTGGCAAAGGCGAGTGGAGAGGAGGAGGCAGAGGAGGAGAGGAAGGCAGTGGAGCGGGTGGGGAAGTGCTGTTGATGGTGAGATCAGCTCCTTCGGTAGCCACATTGGTGGCCTGGTTGTCCTTGTCGGCGTCCAGGTTCTGGAAGTGGTGGCGCATGCTCTCCACCTCCTCTAGGTCCGCTCTGGCCTGTTTAAGGCTCTCTAGCAGCTTCCTTCTCTCGTTCATTTCTCCGCATCCGCGGACAGCTGATGCAGTGCCTTGACATCGAGGAGGCGCTGTTTACGCAGTTTGGCGAACGTGGCGATGGCGACACACTTCTTCAGGTGGGCGGCCACGGCCTGCTCTTCCTTTCCCACCTCCTCGTTGCCGATTTCATGCAGGGTCTCTGTCAGGTAGCCCTCCACGTCATCTACGTCCGATAAGAACTGGCAGCAGACGGCGGTGCCTTCCAGCCAGCCCTTCTTCAGGTCCAGCAGGTGCCGGAGGGCGGCCCAGATCTCCTCCACCTCAGCCACGTGGGGCGACCTGGGTCGATACTCGGGAGGTCCTTAGAGGCCAGTTGGTCATCCTTCTTCATGAGGGCCTTCTTCGGCGACTCTTGACCGTCCATCTGCTCCTTGACGGCCTTAATCTTGGCCATCTGGAGCTGGACTCCGGGGGGCTGGTAGTGCAGATCCCACCAGTACTGCAGCTTCCGCTCGGGGCTTCCCAGATGACCCGAGCAGTTCCACACATTCCTTCACCAGTGCAGGCGCCGCCATAGCCAACGTTGAAGCTGATGGTCCTATTTGCCGTATCCGAGGGCACAGAGCCCACAGCTGGTGGTGCAATCGGTGGAGCAGACGACCGGTTCCAGCTCCTCCAAGTGTTAGAGGGAGCTCCTTCTCGGTGTTGCATTGCTGAACTATTCTTGCCAGTGTATGCCGGGTCCAGAGAGGGCGTAGGCAGGGCATGGAGGCCGAGCCAGGTCAGCAGCTCCCGGGAGAGCAGTGATCCAGCTCTGTGTCCAGGTTCACGTGCTGTTAGGAGGAGGCGGCAGATGCTTCTTGAAGCAGAGGGAGGGATGGCGGTGCTGTTAGCATGCCGAAAGAGCCAGTTGCATAAGTTGACGTCTTTGTTGGCCCATCAACCGCGAGGTAGATGGACAGCCGGTCACTCAGCTTCAGACTTGTCTTTCTCCCGTCTCAGAGGCCCGCTGGGTGATGTAGGGGCGGTTTGCAGAGGCTGTCCGGTGTCTGGCACTCTCCTGGTAGTCGCGTATCTCTCTGGTCAGCTGGCAGGTTCTGGTGAAGATGCGAGGCAGGGGGGTGGAGTCCTGGGGTGGGTGTTTCTGGACCATAACCTGGGGGAGCACTAGGGCATCATCAACTGCTTCAACCTTGGCTTTCAGGCATGACTCTCCGTCGCCTCCACCTCAGCAGTTGTGAGAGCTCAGGCACTCATGTCCTTGGCATGTCCACGTCTTGTTCAGCTGAGCGATGGTAGATTCCAATGCCAGGGAAAGAGAAGTTGTAGGCGGTGTGTCAGGTTCAGACGATGCTGGGTCCTGAGCTTCGCCTGTCTCACTATGCCCAGATGATCAGGCCAGGTGAAGGAGAAGGGTCGGCAAGGGGGTCCAGGGTGTTCCCGAGCGTCGGTTTGATGCCTGAGTCTGTGGACTTGATGAAGGACAGTGAGACAGCCATCTCTGGTCTGGGCCCAGCAGTGTCAGATGAAGTGGAGCATGACGCAGGTCCTGGCAGAGGTGCTCCGTAAAAAATATAAAATTTACGTTATATCATATATTAGGCATTCCGCAAATGTTTTTGAGTTTTTGACCGCGGAGCGGCCCAAAGGGCCGCTCTGCAGTCTATAGAGGTTACTGAACTTTTGTCCTCATATATATATATGTATATATGTATATATATATATGTCTGGAAATGCTGGGAACGGGCGAATTCTCAACGGATTTTGACAAACTTTTTTTTTCCTAAAAGGTAATGCTATTTTAAGAAGATCTGGAGGGGTAGACCCGGAATCTGAGCATTTGAAACATTACTTTTTTGGGTAGAAAGGTTGAAAAATGGGGTATGCTGTAAAATGCTCAATTCTCAACGGATTTTGACAAACTTTTTTTTCCCTGAAAGGTAATAATATTTTAGGAAGATCTGGAGGGGTGGAACTGATCCCGGAGCATTTGAAACATTACTTTTTTGGGTAGAACTTTTGAAAAATGGGGTATGTTGAGAAATGGCGGATTCTCAACGGATTTGGACAAACTTTTTTTTTGCTGAAAGGTAATAACATTTTAGGAAGATCTGGAGGGGTGGAACTGGTCCCGGAGCATTTGAAACATTACTTTTTTGGGTAGAAAGTTTGAAAAATGGGGTATGTTGAGAAATGGCGAATTCTCAACGGATTTGGACAAACTTTTTTTTTGCTTAAAGGTAATAACATTTTAGGAAGATCTGGAGGGGTGGAACTGGTCCCGGAGCATAAGAAACATAACTTTGTTGGGTAGAAATTTTAAAAAATGGGGTATGTTGAGAAATGGCGAATTCTCAATGGATTTGGACAAACTTTTTTTTTGCTAAAAGGTAATTAAATTTTAAGAATATCTGGAGGGGTGGAACTGGTCCCAAAGCATTTAAAACATTACTTTTCTGGGTAGAAAGTTGGAAAATTGCAATATGCGGTTTTTGCACTGTAGTACCTGAAGTCTTGAGAATTGCACAGAAGGGTTGATTTTTTTGTTCACTAGTCTTATATGTCGATTCTAAATCTGTGCTTACTTTTGAAATTGGTTGAGAAACCACAGACTTGATTTTTGAGTTACAAAGTATCATATAAAGGATGCGCTCCGCGGTCACCTATTGCGCTTTGCGCCATATACTTGTTTTTGATATTTTTCACGTTATATTTTATATTTTTTACGTTTTTTTACGTTATATTTGATGGTTAGACCTTATATTTGACGGACCACAAAGCATTTGGAGAAATTATATATTATCGTTATATTATCGGTAAGCCTCAAAAAATTTTTTGAGCACCACTGGGTCCTGGTCTCATAGTGTCAGCTTTGGAGACATGTCTGGCAATATAGTTCAGTTCTTCTGGACTGTTCTTCAGCTCTCTCAGCTAAGTCCAACGCCCGGCTTACCGTCCCGACTGATAATGGATTGACCGGGGGGGTTAGGAGCTGGTGTAAGCGACTGAGTCTCTCCGTGGAGTAGCTGGGGAAGGCGGTGGCCACGGCCAAGTCCTTGACCTGGTGCAGATTGAGCCCATACACTAGCAGAGCTCAAAGTGTGGTGCTCCTCCCATTGTACTCCAGCTCTGCAGTGTAGGCTGTGAGTAGAGGGGTGTTGGGTACAATGGACGATGGGTACCCCTTCCTCCCGGCATAAATACACCTAATCAGTTGTAAAAATGGGGGTTTCTGACCAAAAAAATTTCACCCTCCAAATTTCATTGGCTACCCCCTTTGAAATTTTTCATTTTTGATAAAAAATCTTCAATTTCGACCCTTAGCAATGAGAAATCGCAAAAACTAATCGTGTCTCCACACTCAGGGGCCAAAACTACCCCCAGAACCGTTGTGACCTAAGCTCCACCGCCTACCAGTCTCCCTGCCACTTTGGGACACCCCCCTGCATGTCTTTCCATATATAGATACCTAGCCAGGTCCTGGGAGTGGAAGGGAGGGGGACTTCTGCTTGTCCTTGAAGGGCGGGCTGTCCATTGTCAGCGATCTTGTCACCAACCTCAGGTTTCAGGTCCACTCCTTCCTCTCCCTCTCTTCCTGCTCCTACTCCCCGCGGTCTGGGCGGAACTTCTGGGGCATCGATGGCTGTGGAGGCTGTGGGAGGCTCATAGAGGATGGGGATGAGGTCGGAGATGTGACAGCGCATCAACTCGTTGTGTTCGCCGCCTCTTTTCACTCTCCACCTCACTAGCACCATTGCCTCCTGTGGCTCTGAAAAGCAAGAAGGCAGGAGCTCCACTAGGTGACCTAGTTTGAAGGAGTGTCTAGGAGCATCATCTTTGCTGAGCCACACCAGCTCTCCTTCCATGGACTCTCTGTGAGCCTCGCCCTTCCTGGGCTTGTAGTGGTTCTTGCGCTCCTTGATATAGACCTGCAGCAGGTTCTCCTTGAACACCTGCCAGAGCTTGGCCAGCTGTTGCTCGTGCACCTTCAGCAGCTTTCCTCTCACTCCGTACAGCTCCTCCGGATCCTTCACTTCATCATCCCAGTTGGGCAGGAGGACGAGGTTGAGTTGAGGATGAAGGAAGTGTGCAGGAGTGACAATGGAGCTGGACTCGCTGTACACAAAGAGGGGCCGGCAGTTGATGATGGCCTCGGTCTGGGCCAGTAGGAGCATCAGCTCGTACTCCTTCAGCTTGCACCTGACCGCCAACCTCTTCAGCACCTTTGCCATCAATACCACCATATTCTCTACCGATCCTGCAGAGGCTGGATGAGTGGGAGGGATAGTGCGTAGGCAGATGTGGTTCTTGGCGAAGAAGGTGGTGATGGCCAGGTCGTCGGCCTTCTACTCCCCAGAGCTGGCCTTGCTGAAGAGGGACTTCGTGGCCCAGAGGAGCGGCTTCACGTTGTCACAGTAGACCTGCCTGGGGAAGCCAACCCTGGCCATGATGGTGCCCAGGCCATTTGCAATGCTCTGTCTTTCTAGGTCCGGGATGAGCTGGAGCACCACCGCTTGCACCACCTGGCAGAGATACACCAGAATGTATCTGGTCCTCTCTACCATCAGCTCCTTTGCCTTCTCGTACTTTTGACAGGGCTCCAACTTCTGCTCAGGGTCTTGATAGACCTGAATGTAGGTGATGGGCCCTTTCAAGTCAATATA
>JASANA010003432.1:0-43016 GCA_030248095.1 Ptycholaimellus sp. GST1_10 | reverse complement strand
AGAAGAAAGAAAAGGAGGAGGTGAAAAGATGACGAGTTCGCTGACAGGCGAATGGAAAGTGGGAACTGCCGTCCACATCCTTGGACCTGACCATTGGTTCTGAGTGGTCAGTAAGTCTGCTGATGAAGATGTGTTGTCTCGAAGATTTCGCTGTATGGCCCAATCGTTCCACTTCCATCCGTCCACAGGAACTCATCCATCCCGTCTATCCAATTTATATTTGAACTCATATTTGGTCTTATTCAGCAATTTTAAAGAGTTCAGTTTAACATGGAACATAAGCAGAAACTTTTGATAATCATTAGAATGAAAGTAAATAGAATGAAAGTGAAAAGAAACTTTATTTCATGGCTCAGAGAGATAGATAGAAGGTTGTTTTCCCCAGAAGGCGATGAAGGAAGGAGAAAAAAAGTTGGAAGAGTTTTGATTGGATCCGGCAATTCGAGCCTGAGCTCTGGCACAGATGGCTTCTGCTTCCGCATAGCTTCCGCCTTCCTCCACCAGCCAGTACTCCTGCATTGCTCAAGCCCATTATCAACGCTTTTCCTGAAAAAGAAGGGACGTGGTCGCCGTATGCGATCCACTTGCCCGAGCGCTCCGGCGAGTGGTCCTTGTACTCGATAGCTGGGTGAGCGTAGGTGGGATGGCCGTCAGCCAAGTACCAATTGTCTCTCTCTGCCTTCCCGAATCCACCGCGTCCCTCATCTCTGCTTCTGTCATGGCTTTGCCGTCGAATGGGAAGCTCAGCCACTCCATCGACAACCTTTCCACATCGCGCACACCACGCGGATCTTGAAGTCATTGTCGCCCCAGTCTTTCCAACTCAAGTGAACTGTGGATGTGGCGTTTGAAAGGGAGACGTCGTTGTCGGCCGTGGAGCTGAGAATGAAGTCGCCTCTTCCCGTGAGACTGTGATTCTGCGCTCACGAAAGGCTGAAGTTGTAGAATGCTGCGTCGCTTTGTGATTCCAAGTCGCCGATGGAGTAGGCATAGCGTGTGTCTAGGTCTACAAGTGATTCTGCTACCCGATTCAGTCACTAAAATGAACGGAGAAGGAGGAATTGCAGATGTGAAATGAAACATTTGCTGTGATTGGTGAGGAGTGTTATTTCAAAGACATAGGCGGAGAGTATTTCCGTGGGATGGGAGAAGGGGAGTTGGTTGGCGGGAGGAAGTTTCCATCCAGACCAAATACTACTTAATATTAGACGACGGCCCCCCAGACAAGCACGGCCATCTCAGCTGAGTGCACGCTCACATTCACACTCCCGCCCTGCAACACATCCAAACCTCCACAGCAGGCCTTCCGCTGAAGCTTCTGCCTCATTTGGCGAATATTTTGAACTACCTTGTGAATAGTGATTGGGACAGGACTCGGTGCAGTGACATTGATGCCATCGCCTTGGACGGTGAATGTGCGAGCGGAGAGGGAGTTTCTAGCGCAGATGAAGGGTCCCGCCCAGTTTCACCCTCCAGTCCTTTGTATGCCGCATCAGCTGCTTTAATTTGGGCCATTGTTTGGATTCCGAGCCCTAGCTTAAACGATGAACCAATGATGATTGCGTGGTTATCGGATGGAAGAGGGCAGATGGATGTCCAGACATAACTGGGACAGCTGATCAGCCTCTTGCTGGGCTGTGCCGAGCTTTGCCAAGGCTCTGACTCATTGCGTCGCCCAAAAGCCAGTCCAGACCTCACTGAAGCAAAATGTAGAAATCAATGACGGATTAGTCTTAAAGGAATGCTCACGTGAGGCCTTCTCGGCGCAAGAGATAGGCAAGGAAATGGCGGAGCTGCCCTTCTGACTCCGAAGCTGCCGCCCAGACTTGCCTGATAATTCGCGCATTCTGACAAATTCTTTTTTTTAATTTCCTTGCGGATATCGGGTTCTCAACTTCGTTGTGCCTGCCGGGTAGCCGGAGGAATCACGGTAGACCGTGTACTCCGACCCATTGAATTGATCCCCAGGTTTTGGCGCATTTTCCGGTTGCTTTAACAGCATAATAAAGTACTGTGGGAACAAAATTTAAAAATGGCATACTTTGGTGGTAGTAAGTTTGAAGAAAGAGGAAGAACTCTTGTTCGGCCAGAGCAGAATTTCTCTCAAAAACTTAACACTGATTTAAGAGAGGCTGGAAAATGTATTCACTATCAAAGGCAGGTTGAAGCAGCGTTGGAAATGGTTCCTTCACGCCGTTGTATGGAAAGCGAACGGAATCGACAGCATAATAAAGAACATCGCACACTGTGTCCACCTGCATTAGGAGTGAGATGTGATTATTTCAGCCTGAAACGGAGTAAGAATGTCTCTACCTGAAGCCAGCCATGGAATATCCGATAAGCCATCGCTGATTGTCACTGTCACGTTATAACTTCCGGAATCGTTGAATACTCCCCCATTGACTTAGCTCCATCTTAAAATGCCTTAGGTACTAAAAAGATTAGCCAAAAGATGAAAACCCCAAACTATTTACATCAGGATTTAAACTTCTCAATATGTGCTAAAATTAGGGTATTCGTATTTGTCATGGTTAATTTATTCCTTATGCTTGTTGCTATAATTTTATGCTAATCACTCAAATGTAGTTAAATTTTAACCACAAATGCCTTTTTAATTTCGGCTCTAAAAAACCTCAGTTTGGCCATGCAAAAACTGAAATAAAACGACAAAAAAGAAACGTGAGCATAAGTCAAAAGTGACCGTGGCTGGGCCAGTGCCAATTCATCCTTGATCAAAAGACCAGGCAAGTGTGAGCTGGGACCAAGGTATCGGATCATCACTACAAAGCAATAGACAGGACGAAGACTGTACACTTCTGCTACGTTCGAACGAACTAGCTCTTTCCCATCAATTTCCACACTCCTTTCGATCTTCCAACCACGCTCACCTGAGCTTAGTTACGTTCTCTTAACTCAGAACAAAAAAGAACGACGGTTCTATGGCTTGACTTGTTGTTGGTTTCAAAAGCGATCTTCCATGTTCAGCATAATATTGAAGCTTTCAGGTCTCTGAAAAGTTACCTAGCGTAATATTTTTTCTCGCTAAACAAGTTCCGCATTAACAGAATATGCTTGCAATTGACCTTTATATTCCAGTGCAGTTAGTGGACGATTTCAAAAAGCAGTGTAAATGTTATGCTTTTTTCCATACCCTGGGGAGAAATGTGCTCTAAAAACTTCGTAATCAATCTCTTCCGAAATACATTATCCAGCGTTTTTCCAGCAACACAAGAAGCCGAGGCCGCTTTCTGTAAATGGCCTAGGCTGAATAATGATTATCGTTCTGATAGTCCGAAAAGTCGCTGAAAAGGAGCTTCCCTCAACCGTATGCAATGACCCTTGCGCATCTTTAGAGACCCAATTGCTCACTTCCTACAAGAACCAGGGCATAGTTGCGCTGGCCAGTGCTCGATGGGATCGTGGATTGACGCAACTGTGTAGTTCAAAGCTTCATTGACCCAGCCTGCCACTCCTTCCTCCCACACCACACCAGTCCAAACTGCCCAGCTCAATCGCGGCCGTTGCCCGGGTCTCATACCCGCCTCTCCACCCAATAGTCCTTACATAGTCGTAGGGACGGCATGTCCGGTGCCCGCTTGGCGAAGCGAGCATCCCGGCTGCTGCTAACGAGCAGAAGACACCCTCCCAAAACACCGGCACTACTACCGTGCCACCTCCAAACTCCCGCCCCAGCCTCCACTCCGGGCCAGGACTTCATCCTGGCCGTAGGCGATCCAGGTCCCTCCACAGCCCTCCGCATCTGGTTGGGAGCGGGGATGTCCGGCATTTGAGCTCCTGGTGTGGGAAGAGAGGAGTGAACCGGTGGAGACGGCAGCGGCGGTGGGGAAGATTGGCTGGTCCACGAGGAACGGGAAGGCGGGGGAGGGAAGTGGTTGGCGATCTGCCAGGGCCACGGACTCCAGCTGCCAGATGGAAGGCTCCAGGCCTCCACACACTACCCAGACCTGCTCCAGCAGAGGACTTAGGAGGGTGAAGAGGGCGGAGACAGGGGGAAAGACTTCGCTGATGTTGGCAAGCCGGATGGTGGTGTAGGTGTTTGAGTAGAGGATGGAGATGGGGTCAGCGGCGAGGAAGATTGAAGACGCCAAAGCCGCTTTCATTCACTCCACTCACCGTCACATCTCCCACGGAGAGCTCGAAACTTGCATTCACACAGGCTAGATGACGATTTCGTTGTTTCTAAAGCTCCAGCTTTCAGCAGCGAAAAACTCACCGCTCATGTCCTGTGGCCGACGAGAGGAGGATTGGAAATAGCTTGGACAATGAAGTCTCGGTTGGCGGGAACTGGCAGCGATTCCTTCACAGTGCTGAAGTTCAGTAGAGTAGGAATCGTCTAAAATCAATTCCCTTTTTTCCTTCCATCGCAATTGTATGTTAGAACCAGAATTGGGGTGCTAATGTTGACAGGGTCATCGATGTCGTAGACTGGAAGTGCACGGCTCTCTATTGCGCCAAACCCAATAAACTGTAATGTCAAGCCAAGGTCTTAGCATTCGGCGTATAAAAAAGAAGCTACAGAAATAGTTTGATTGGTGAGATCGAGGAATCGGCGAGTACACAAATCCAAGGATAGTGCTTCTCTTCCAGGAAATATCATGGGCTCCAAGTTTGGGAATACTGAGTTCATATTGCCGTGGCAGTCCTGATTATTATGAGAAGAATGCAAAAGTATCAAAAGTAATGCCTCCAAACCCTACCAGAACCAGATGCAAGTCCAACTTCCAATAGAACTTCGCTGTCTTTGGGAACAATGAGTCCACAAATTTGGCCTGAACGAATGGAATAATACAAGAAAATGGTCGAAAAATATTAGAAACCATTCTTAGCTGCTCTTTGCTGTTTTCCACCTGGCAGTGAAACAGTGACGTTCAAATGAAGTCCTAAAAATAGCACAGCGGTCAGGTATTATTAAAACATATTGAAATGTGTTTTTTGAGAGAACTGAACCAATAAATGAATCCACGACGATGATACTATCATTGTGTGTGCTCTCGATGCTTCCTAATGCGGTTTGGTAAGCCACAGTAAGATCAAATGCGCCAACCTTAGAAAAAAAATAAAATTAAGAATGCCAATAATTCATAATAAATTGAAAGATTTTGTACAAAAAATACATTCTATTAGAGTCAATATAAGAAAAAGGGAAATTAATATAAAACTAAATGAAAAGGCCTAAAAAATTAGAAATTGACATGTTATTGTGCGTTTAGTGCCAAAAATATTTTTGATTCATCAGAAAACATAATTTTGAATGCATCTAAGCCAAAAGGCAAAATTTTTTACCTTGTTAACATTCGAAAACGTGATACATTTTAGCCCCAATTCATCGAAATTGGAAAAAAAATAATTTGACTTCAGCTAAAATTCAAAGAACCCCTCAAGAGAGCTTTACTAGAGCTCCCCAAAAATTGTGACCCCCTATTTATATATTTTTAAAAACTAGACACAATTACAAGACTTTTAGTGGCGTATTGAGTGTGCAAAACTCGAAATTCGATGTTTGGCAAAATTTTGAAGTTTCGAAAAGTTTTTGGCGGGCGGCGCCCAGATTTTCTTAAAATTCAAACTTTTTTACGATTATTGATCAACGCACAACTTTGTCGTTCCTACACCACGATGGATATTTTAGGTGGAGATTTGAGAACTTACATATACGTGTTATAAATATTAAGCAAAAAATGACCGAAAAAAAATCACTGAAAACATTTTGTGGACCTCTGTTCCCGTCTTGATGTGTAGTTATTAGTTCATCAGTTCTAATGTTTGAGTAGGAAAACTTTGACATTGTTTTATCTTATGCATAACATAGGCAGTGTTCAAGTTTCCCCACTAAAGCTCAGGTTAAAAACCAAACAGCAGGACGGATACAGGTCAACAAATGTTTTCGGGGCGAAAAGTTCAATTTCGAGGCGTCCGATTTTTTCAGCCATTTTTCGCCTATGTTATAACATAGGGCCATAATGTAAGTTCTCATTTTTCGACCTAAAATATCTATAATAAATCTATCTGTCCTCCGATTTGTTCGTTTTAATCCGATAATTCGTTAAAAAGTTTGATTTTTAAGAAATATATTAACACCAGTTATCAAAAAATCTATTTTAGATATTGAAATTGAAAAAATTGCAAGATTTTGAATAGTGGAAATCGTTTTTTTGCTAATAACTTAAGCTGCACTTGATCATAAAGAGTTATCATCAAAAAAATTGCCGAAATATTCTACTCGTCGTGGCGGTTCGAATGGTGGTCGAATCATTGGAATCAGATTGCAACAGAAACGAAGTCATGGGCGATGAAAAAAATGGCTGTTTTTGAAACTTCATAATTTTGCCAAACATCAAATTTCGAGTTTTGCACACTCATACGCCACCAAAAGTCTTGTAATTGTGTCTAGTTTTAAAAAATATATATCTGGTCCGGTGGGCAGGCCAAATGTGGGACTCTTTTCTCCAAAATTTGCAATAGGTTCGAGTAAAAAGTCGAGGAAATACATTTTCTACTAGTGGAATCTGCTGCTTGGACGGATGCGTTTTGTTTTTGGCGCGCAGTTCAGTGTCTCTTTTCATGCGCGCCCAAAAACAAAATGCAGATGACACAGCAGATTCCACTAGTAGAAAATGTATTTCCTTGACTTTATACTCGAACCCATTGGGGGGGGTGAAAAAAGAAAAAAAAAATAGGCCTGCCGAATAGTACCAGACCTTTCTTTCCACTTTTAATATAGCATAAAATGTACAAATACAAATGTTATATTGCTGGTTATATTCGATATATAAAAAAGTAATTTAAAAAACTTGTGTAAAAATATAACGAAAAGAAAATATTCAAAAATGAAAATACAATGCAAACTAACTGGCAAACGAATTAATTTTTGAGAAATTTGTGACTTTTACTTAGGGCAATCGATTTTTAGGAAAAAGACCTTTACTTTTGGCCTGGCGATGGTCCCAGTTATTTTCTCAACTTTACATAAACAAAAATGAATGCATGAGATGGATTCGAACCTACCAGTTTCATCCATCTGACCAATCGCTTGCACCACTACACCACAGGTGCATTTGGCTCTTTCATTTAACTGAATAGCTATGAATATAAATGAATACATAAGCTCAGGGACCCGGGGGAGAGGGGTGGGGGGGGGGAGAAATGAATACCTACTACTCGTCCATTGAATAGATGCGGAGAAGAAGAAGGAGAAGGAGAAGGAGAAGAAGAAGAAGGAGTTGCGGACAAATGGTTTTGAGTGATTTTCTCCAGCAAGAAAGATTGAACTTCCAGTGAGGAGCTAGAGCCTTATCAAAATTGAGATCTAGCAATAACCCCCAAAACATACACCTAGTAGTAAAGAGGGGCTGGGCGCTAACGGTCGCTACGCTCCCTCGCCCAACCCAATAAAAGGTGTCACAATTTTTGGGCAACCAATTTTTGAACTCTCTCAATAAAGCTTTCTTAAAATGCCTTTTAAAAATTTCGATATTGATGATAGTTAATATTTGCGTTTCTTGATTTTGAATTTTTTTGATTGATTAGAGGTCAACCAAAAAAATATAAGTTTCACATCCTGATTAAAAAAATACGGTGTAGAAGTAAAATTCAAGTGTATTTAGGTTTTTGGAGCTAAGGAAAATTCAAGAAAAAAGGTCTTGCTATGAGGCATTGAGAGATGTGGAAAAGAGTATTTTGCAGTTTCGAAATATTCCCAGTAGAATGTTCTGATGCTCAATGGATATCCAGCGCATTCTAAAAATTGATGCTCAATTATTGTTTTTATAGAAATGCCAGGGGGACCAGAAAGATCGCTCGTGCGGAATTCCGGTCGGACTCCGACACTTGCGTTCGTGTTTTCGAAATATAACACCTGCATTTTAGTAAAGTCACCATCAACTAGGTTCGTCATTTGATTTTGAACGGTTGAGTGGCAGAGCTTCGAGCATTGGAGTGGCCAGTATTGGAGTGACGGGAATGACTTTTTGATCAGATAGCTTGTGTCTATTTCGCTATACAGTGGGTGCGCCGATATAATAAAAGTTTTCAAATCTTTGTCCTAGCAAGATAACTTGTTGAGTGTTTAAAAAGAAAAGCAATATCAGTAACCCAAAAATTGTCGGCAATAACACCAGAGTAGTTCGTTTCGGATGTGACATTGATCGTTTTGAAGTCGATTTCCAATAAGTACACCGTATCTTTTCGGGATGCCTTCGTATTCTATCTTTCCAGTGACTTCCTCCAATAATTATTGAGGCAAAGAAACCTTGCTCCACAGAAAGCGATACTCGATTGGAGCCATTTCGAGAGAGCAGGAATCCTGGGCCTTCAGTGCAGGGAATGTTCTTCAAATACGTCCCATTCG
The DNA here is from genome assembly GCA_030248095.1 of Ptycholaimellus sp. GST1_10. Classification (NCBI taxonomy): domain Eukaryota; kingdom Metazoa; phylum Nematoda; class Chromadorea; order Chromadorida; family Chromadoridae; genus Ptycholaimellus; species Ptycholaimellus sp. GST1_10. Next base: position 34,648 of record JASANA010003432.1, on the reverse strand, counting down.
CCGCTTGAACTTCCAGCTGGAAGTTCAGGCCCCAGAATCGCTCTACCACTTGCAACTGCAATGCCGTAGTTGCATACTGAATGAGAGTCGAAGTGAGTTAAAAGGGGTGTGACTGTTTCTGGCTGAATGACGGTGGTGGAATGGAAAATGTTGGAGAAGCGGGCAGAGGCGGGGAGAGACACCGACGAGTTCGAAGGGGCCTGAGAAGCCCGTTCAATCGGGACATCTGGCTCCAGCTCACATCGCTTGCCTCTGCTACTGCTGTCGGCATTCCACAACCTGAGCAACCAATCTGATCATTCTACACGCTGAGGCAAAACGGGAAATTCTACTCAAATCCTGCGGCAAAAGGTCGGATGATTGGATGGTAAAATCGGTGCTTTCGTTGAGGAAGATTAGATTCTGGCGACGCAGTGACATTGATGATGGACCTTGTGGCTAACGGCGTAATCTGTCATGCGTTTAGACTTCAACAAGCACAAGAAAAGCAATGCGTTTGAAGTTACTCTTGACAAGAATGAGATCCTCGTTCAACGTGTCGGAAGCGCTGGCCTTTATGACCACTGCTTTCTCATCCCCAGACTGGAAAGAACGCGTTTTCAAAGTGCGAACAACTGTGTTCCATTAAACCATGAATGTTTGGTGGGGGGGGGGGGGGGGGGGGGGGGGGGGGGGGGGGGGGGGGGGCGGGGGGGGCGCGGGGGGCGGCGGGCGGGGCGCGCGGGGGGCGGGGGGGCCGCGGGGGGGCGGGGGAGGGGGGGGGGGGCGCGGGGGGGGGGGGGGGGGGGGGGGTGTGGTGGGGGGGGGGGGGGGGGGGGGGGGGGGGGGGGGGGGGGGGGGGGGGGGGGGGGTCTTCACGGGAAATGGCAGCACAGTCCAGCCTCCGTCCAGCTCACTCTGCTTCCGTCGAAATGTTCGCAATCAACTTCTAGCGTCAGGTTTTCCAGCGGTTCTCCCAGAATTGTCACCTATCAAATACAGCTAGCAGCCAATTTGGTCAATGGTGGTCACGGGGAAATTGATTGTTAGGGAAATTGATTTATGAGTGCATGAAGAACGAGATTTTGATTTAAAAGGCTCGAATTCTAACGGATTTGGACAAACTTTTTTTCCCTAAAGGTAATGAGATTTTAGTAAGATATGGGAGGGTGGAACTGGTTTCCGAGCATTTGAAACATTACTTTTTTGGGTATAAAGGTCGTAAAATTTGGTATGCCTGTAAAAGGCTCAATTCTCAACGGATATTGACAAACTTTTTTTTTCCTGAAAGGAAATAAAATTTGAGGAAGATCTGGAGAGGTTTGACAAGTCCCGGAGCATTTGAAACATAACTTTTTTAGGTAGAAAGGTTGAAAAATGGGGTATGTTGAGAGCTCCGCGGTCACCTATTGCGCTCTGCGCCATATACTTGTTCAATATTAAGGAAGGTGAGGAATGAGAGTAGTTTTAGAATGCAGCAGTTTGGATATTCGCGTGGCAACAGATCCTTGGCAGAATGTCTCCAACCTCTCCAATGTTCACCTCAATTATTCCTCTAAAGGCCTACAAGACTTCAGTCTTCACTACCTCAACGCCTACTCTGACCTGAATTACTCTGTCCCAAATCTGGTTGCAATTAAGTCTTTTATTTTATTATCCGATGTTCACTGTTCAAGACATGAATCAATGAAGTACAAAATTCTTAAATAAATACAGGTGAGATTTGTGGAAAAGCTGCATTCACTGGAGCTGGACTGGGAAATCAGTTTGGACAATGGAAGTTTAGTGGCATCAGTGAATGAATCAGGCTGCGGATACCTTGTAGGCCGTAACGGTCTGAACATTGCCAAGACTTCAGTTCACGGTATTTGTCCCTTTATTCACTGCTTGATCTAAAGCGGTAAACGGACAGTAATTGTTCTCCGTGGTTTATAGGTGACCCTGCTCGATTTGAATACCTGCTGGGAACGAAGATTCAAGCATTCAACACTTCTAGCTTCGATTTCACGGAAAATTCAACGCTGATAGCATTTAACGAAACATTCATGGTTTAATGGAACACAGTTGTTCGCACTTTGAAAACGCGTTCTTTCCAGTCTGGGGATGAGAAAGCAGTGGTCATAAAGGCCAGCGCTTCCGACACGTTGAACGAGGATCTCATTCTTGTCAAGAAGGTAATCAAACGCATTGCTTTTTGTGCTTGTTGAAGCTCAAACGCATGACAGATTACGCCGTTAGCCACAAGGTCCATCATCAATGTCACTGCGTCGCCGAGTTTAATCTTCCTCAACGAAAGCACCAATTTTACCATCCAATCATCCGACCTTTTGCCGCAGGATTTGAGTAGAATTTCCCGTTTTGCCTCAGCGTGTAGAATGATCAGATTGGTTGCTCAGGTTGTGGAATGCCGACAGCAGTAGCAGAGGCAAGCGATGTGAGCTGGAGCCAGATGTCCCGATTGAACGGGCTTCTAGGCCCCTTCAACTCCGTCGGTGTCTTCCCCGCCTCTGCCCGCTTCTCCAACATTTTCCATTCCACCACCGTCATTCAGCCAGAAACAGTCACACCCCTTTTAACTCACTTCGACTCTCATTCAGTATGCAACTACGGCATTGCAGTTGCAAGTGGTAGAGCGATTCTGGGGCCTGGACTTCCAGCTGGAAGTTCAAGCGGCGAATGGGACGTATTTGAAGAACATTCCCTGCACTCAAGGCCCAGGATTCCTGCTCTCTCGAAATGGCTCCAATCGAGTCTCGCTTTCTGTGGAGCAAGGTTTCTTTGCCTCAATAATTATTGGCGGAATTCACTGGAAAGCAGAGAATACGAAGGCATCCCCAAAAGATACGGTGTACTTATTGGAAATCGACTTCAAACGATCAATGTCACATCCGAAACGAACTACTCTGGTGTTATTGCCGACAATTTTTGGGTTACTGATATTGCTTTTCTTTTTAAACACTCAACAAGTTATCTTGCTAGGACAAAGATTTGAAAACTTTTATTATATCGGCGCACCCACTGTATAGCGAAATAGACACAAGCTATCTGATCAAAGTCATTCCCGTCACTCCAATACTGGCCACTCCAATGCTCGAAGCTCTGCCACTCAACCGTTCAAAATCAAATGACGAACCTAGTTGATGGTGACTTTACTAAAATGCAGGTGTTATATTTCGAAACACGAACGCAAGTATCCAAATCCGACCGGAATTCCGCACGAGCGATCTTTCTGGTCTTCCTGGCATTTCTATAAAAACAATAATTGAGCATCAATTTTTAGAATGCGCTGGATATCCATTGAGCATCAGAACATCTACTGGGAATATTTCGAAACTGCAAAATACTCTTCCACATCTCTCAATGCCTCAAGCAAGACCTTTTTTCTTGAATTTTCCTTAGCTCCAAAAACCTAAATACACTTGAATTTTACTTCTACACCGTATTTTTTTAATCAGGATGTGAAACTTATATTTTTGGTTGACCTCTAATCAATCAAAAAAGTTCAAAATCAAGAAACGCAAATATTAACTATCATCAATATCGAAATTTTAAAAGGCATTTTAAGAAAGCTTTATTGAGAGGTTCAAAAATTGGTTGCCCAAAAATTGTGACCCCCTTTTATTGGGCTGGCGCGAGGGAGCGTAGCGACCGTTAGCGCCCAGCCCCTCTTTTCGACCAAGGTGTATGTTTTGGGGGTTATTGCTAGATCTCAATTTTGATAAGGCTCTAGCTCCTCACTGGAAGCTTCAATCTTTCTTGCTGGAGAAAATCACTCAAAACCATTTGTCCGAACTCCTTCTTCTTCTTCTCCTTCTCCTTCTCCTTCTTCTTCTCCGCATCTATTCAATGGACGATAGTAGGTATTCATTTCTCCCCCCCCCCCACCCCTCTTCCCCGGGTCCCTGAGCTTATGTATTCATTTATATTCATAGCTATTCAGTTAAACTAAAGAGCCATATGCACCTGTGGTGTAGTGGTGCAAGCGATTGGTCAGATGGATGAAACTGGTAGGTTCGAATCCATCTCATGCATTCATTTTTGTTTATGTAAAGTTGAGAAAACAACTGGTACCATCGCCAGGCCAAAAGTAAAGGTCTTTTCTCCCAAAAATCGATTGCCCTAAGTAAAAGTCACAAATTTCTCAAAAATTAATTCGTTTGCCAGTTAGTTTGCATTGTATTTTCATTTTTGTATATTTTCTTTTCGTTATATTTTTACACAAGTTTTTTAAATTACTTTTTTATATATCGAATATAACCAGCAATATAACATTTGTATTTGTACATTTTATGCTATATTAAAAAAGTGGAAGAAATATCTGGTACCATCGGCAGGCCAAATGTGGGACTCTTTTCTCCAAAATTTGCAATAGGTTCGAGTAAAAAGTCAAGGAAATACATTTTCTACTAGTGGAATCTGCTGTGTCATCTGCATTTTGTTTTTGGGCGCGCATGAAAAGAGACACTGAACTGCGCGCCAAAAACAAAATGCATCTGTCCAAGCAGCAGATTCCACTAGTAGAAAATGTATTTCCTTGACTTTTTACTCGAACCTATTGCAAATTTTGGAGAAAAGAGTCCCACATTTGGCCTGCCGATGGTACCAGATATATATTTTTTAAAACTAGACACAATTACAAGACTTTTGGTGGCGTATGAGTGTGCAAAACTCGAAATTCGATGTTTGGCAAAATTATGAAGTTTCAAAAACAGCCATTTTTTTAATTGCCCATGACTTCGTTTGTTCTCAACCGATTTCGATGATTTGACCACCATTCGAACCGCCACGACGAGTAGAATATTTCGTATTTTTGACCAACTCTTTACGATCAAGTGCAGCTGAGCTATTAGCAAAAAAACGATTTCCACTATTCAAAATCTTGCAATTTTTTCAATTTCAATATCAAAACTCGATTTTTCGACAACGGCGCCCAGATTTTCTTAAAATTCAAACTTTTTTACGATTATTGACTAACGCACAACTTTGTAGACAGATAGATTCACGATAGATATTTTAGGTCGAAAATGAGAACTTACATTATGGCCCTATGTTATAACATAGGCGAAAAATGGCTGAAAAATTGTATGTCTCAAAATTGCAATTTTTGCCCCTGAAAACATTTGTTGACCTGTATCCGTCCTGCTGTTTGGTTTTTAACCCTAGCTTTAGTGGGGAAACTTGAACACTGCCTATGTTATGCATAAGATAAAACAATGTCAAAGTTTTCCTACTCAAACATTAGAACTGATGCTAATAACTACACATCAAGACGGATAGAGGTCCACAAAATGTTTTCAGTGATTTTTTTTCGGTCATTTTTTGCTTATATTTATAACACGTATATGTAAGTTCTCATTTTCGACCTAAAATATCTATCGTGGTGCAGGGTCTACAAAGTTGTGCGTTGATCAATAATCGTAAAAAAGTTTGAATTTTAAGAAAATCTGGGCGCCGTTGTCGAAAAACTTTTTGAAACTTCAAAATTTTGCCAAACATCGAATTTCGAGTTTTGCACACTCATACGCCACCAAAAGTCTTGTAATTGTGTCTAGTTTTAAAAAAATATATAAATAGGGGGTCACAATTTTTTGGGAGCTCAGTAAAGCTCTCTTGAGGGGTTCTTTGAATTTTAGCTGAAGTCAAATTATTTTTTTTCCAATTTCGATGAATGGGGCGAAAATGTATCACGTTTTCGAATGTTAACAAGGAAAAAATTTTGCCTTTTGGCTTAGATGCATTCAATTTTATGTTTTCTGATGAATCAAAAAATATTTTGGCACTAAACGCACAATAACATGTCAATTTCTAATTTTTTAGGCCTTTTCATTTAGTTTTATATTAATTTCCCTTTTTCTTATATCTACTCTAATAGAATGTATTTTTTGTACAAAATCTTTCAATTTATTATGAATGATTGGCATTCTTATTTTTATTTTTTTTCTCAGGTTGGCGCATTTGATCTTACTGTGGCTTACGAAACCGCATTGGGAAGCATCGAGAAGACGCACAATGATAGTATCATCGTCGTGGATCCATTGATCGGTTCAGTTCTCTCAAAAAACACATTTCAATATGTTTTAATAATACCTGACCGCTGTGCTATTTTTAGGACTTCATTTGAACGTCACTGTTTCACTGCCAGGTGGAAAACAGCAAAGAGCAGCTAATAATGGTTTCTAATATTTTTCGACCATTTTCTTGTATTATTCCATTCGTTCAGGCCAAATTTGTGGACTCATTGTTCCCAAAGACAGCGAAGTTCTATTGGAAGTCGGACTTGCATCTGGTTCTGGTAGGGTTTGGAGGCATTACTTTTGATACTTTTGCATTCTTCTCATAATAATCAGGACTGCCACGGCAATATGAACTCAGTATTCCCAACTTGGAGCCCATGATATTTCCTGGAGAGCAGCACTATCCTTGGATTGCGCAGCCGCCTATTTCTCTATCTACCAATCAAACTATTTCTGTAGCTTCTTTTTTACACGCCCTATGCTAAGACCTTGGCTCTGACATTACAGTTTATTGGGTTTGGCGCAATAGAGAGCCGTGCACTTCCAGTCTACGACATCGATGACCCTGTCAACATTAGCACCCCAATTCTGGTTCTAACATACAATTGCGATGGAAGGAAAAAAATAATTTATTTTAGACGATTCCGACTCTACTGAACTTCAGCACTGTGAAGGAATCGCTGCCAGTTCCCGCCAACCGAGACTTCATTGTCCAAGCTATTTCCAATCCTCCTCTGTTGCCACAGGACATGAGCGGTGAGTTTTTCGCTGCCTAAGCTGGAGCTTTAGAAACAACGAAATCGTCATCTAGCCTGTGTGAATGCAAGTTTCGAGCTCTCCGTGGGAGATGTGACGGTGAGTGGAGTGAATGAAAGCGGCTTTGGCGTCTTCAATCTTCCGGCTGGCCGCTACCCCATCTCCATCCTCTACTCAAACACCTACACCACCATTCGCCTCGCCAACATCAGCGAAGTCTTTCCCCCGCTTCCGCCCTCTTCACCCTCCTAAGTCCTCTGCTGGAGCAGGTCTGGGTAGTGTGTGGAGGCCTGGAGCCTTCCATCTGGCAGCTGGAGTCCGTGGCCCTGGGACATCGCCAACCACTTCCCTCCCCCGCCTTCCCGTTCCTCGTGGACCAGCCAATCTTCCTCACCGCCGCTGCCGTCTCCACCGGTTCATCTCTCTCCCACACCAGGAGCTGATATGCCTGACATCCCCGCTCCCAACCAGATGTGGAGGGCTGTGGAGGGACCTGGATTGCCTACGGCCAGGATGAAGTCCTGCTGGGAGTGGAGGCTGGGGCGGGGAGTTTGGAGGCGGCACGGGAGCAGTGCCGGCGTCTGGGAGGCGGTCTATTCTGGCTCAGTAGCAGCCGGGATGCTCGCTTCGCCAAGCGGGCACTTGCACATGCCGCTCCTACGACTATGTAAGGACTATTGGGTGGAGAGGCGGGTATGAGACCCGGGCAATGCGGATTGAAGCTCGGCAGTTTGGACTGGTGTGGTGTGGGAGGAAGGAGTGGCAGGCTGGGTCAATGAAGCTTTGAACTACACAGTTGCGTCAATCTACGATCCCATCAGCACTGGCCAGCTCAACTATGCCCTGGTTCTGGTAAAGTGAGCAATTGGTTTTCTAAAGATGCGCAAGGCTCATTGCAGACGGTTGAGGGAGCTTCTTTCAGCGACCTTTCGGACTACCAGAACGAAATCATCATCCAGCCTAGGCCATTTACAGAAAGCGGCCTTGGCTTCTTGTGTCGCCGGAAAAACGCTGAATGTATTTTGGAAGACATTGACTACGAAGTTTTTAGAGCACATTTTCCCCAGGGTATGGAAGAAGGTATAGCATTGACACTGCTTCTGGAAATCGTCCACTAACTGCACTGGAATATAGAGCTCAACTGCAAGCATATTCTGTTAATGCGGAATTCGTTTAGCGAGAAAAAATATTACGCTAGTAACTTTTCAGACACCCGGAAGCTTCAATATTACGCTGAACATGGAAGATCGCTTTGAAACCAACAACAAGTCCAGCCATAGAACCGTTGTTCTCTTTTCCGTTTTGAGTTAAGAGAATGTAATGAAGTTGAGGTGAGCGTGGTTGGAAGATTGAAAGGGAGTGTGGAAATTGATGGGAAAGAGCTAGTTCGTTCGAACGTAGCAGAAGTGTACAGTCTTCGTCCTGTCTACCGCTCTGGTAGCGATGATCCGATACCTTGGTCCCAGCTCACACTTGCCTGGTCTTTTGATCAAGGACGAATTCGCACTGGCCCAGCCACGGTCACTTTTGACTTATGCTCACGTTTCTTTTTCGTCGTTTTATTTCAGTTTTTGCATGGCCAAACTCAGGTTTTTAAAGCCGAAATTAAAAAGGCATTTGTGGTTAAAATTTAACTACATTTGAGTGATTAGCATAAAATTATAGCAACAAGCATAAGGAATAAATTAACCATGACAAATACGAATACCCTAATTTTAGCACATATTGAGAAGTTTAAATCCTGATGTAAATAGTTTGGGGTTTTCATCTTTTGGCTAATCTCTTCTCAGTACCTAAGGCATTTTAAGATGGAGCTAAGTCAATGGGGAGTATTCAACGATTCCGGAAGTTATAACGTGACAGTGACAATCAGCGATGGCTTATCGGATATTCATGGCTGGCTTCAGGTAGAGACATTCTTACTCCGTTTCAGGCTGAAATAATCACATCTCACTCCTAATGCAGGTGGACACAGTGTGCGATGTTCTTGATTATGCTGTCGATTCCGTTCGCTTTCCATACAACGGCGTGAAGGAGCCATTTCCAACGCTGCTTCAACCTGCCTTTGATAGTGAACACATTTTCTAGCCTCTCTTAAATCAGCGTTAGTTTTTGAGACAATTTGGTCCTGGCCGAACAAGAGTTCTTCCTCTTTCTTCAAACTGACTACCACCAAAGTATGCCATTTTTAAATTTTGTTCCCACAGTACTTTATTATGCTGTTAAAGCAACCGGAAAATGCGCCAAAACCTGGGATCAATTCAATGGGTCGGAGTACACGGTCTACCGTGATTCCTCCGGCTACCCGGAGGCACAACGAAGTTGAGAACCCGATATCCGCAAGGAAATTAAAAAAAGAATTTGTCAGAATGCGCGAGTCACCAGGCAAGTCTGGCGGCAGCTTCGGAGTCAGAAGGGGAGCTTCGCCATTTCCTTGCCTATCTCTTGCGCCGAGAAGGCCTCACGTGAGCATTCAAGACTAATCCGTCATTGATTTCTACATTTTGCTTCAGTGAGGCTTGGACTGGCTTTTGGCGACGCAATGAGTCAGAGCCTTGGCAAAGCTCTTCACAGCCCAGCAAGAGGCTGATCAGCTGTCCCAGTTATGTCTGGACATCCATCTGCCCTCTTCCATCCGATAACCACGCAATCATCATTGGTTCATCGTTTAAGCTAGGGCTCGGAATCCAAACAATGGCCCAAATTAAAGCAGCTGATGCGGCATACAAAGGACTGGAGGGTGAAAACTGGGCGGGACCCTTCATCTGCGCTAGAAACTCCCTCTCCGCTCGCACATTCACCGTCCAAGGCGATGGCATCAATGTCACTGCACCCAGTCCTGTCCCAATCACTATTCACAAGGTAGTTCAAAATATTCGCCAAATGAGGCAGAAAAGCTTCAGCGGAAGGCCTGCTGTGGAGGTTTGGATGTGTTGCAGGGCGGGAGTGTGAATGTGAGCGTGCACTCAGCTGAGATGGCCGTGCTTGGCTCCCCGGCCGTCGTCTATCAGAGCATTCGCTCTCGATGGAAACTTCCTCCCGCCAACCAACTCCCCTTCTCCCATCCCCCTGAAATACTCTCCGCCCACGTCTTTGAAATAACACTCCTCACCAATCACAGCAAATGTTTCATTTCACATCTGCATTTCTTTCTCCGTTCATTTTAGTGACTGAATGGGGCAACAGAATCACTGCAGACCCAGACACACGCTATGCCTACTCCATCGGCGACTTGGAATCACAAAGCGACGCAGCATTCTACAACTTCAGCCTTTCGCGAGCGCAGAATCACAGTCTCACGGGAAGAGGCGACTTCATTCTCAGCTTGACTGCCGACAACGACGTCTCCCTTTCAAACGCCACATCCACAGTTCACTCTAGTTCGCAAAGACTGGGGGGTGATAAATGACTTCTAGATCCGCGTGGTGTGCGATGTGGAAAGGTTGTCGATGGAGTGGCTGAGCTTCCCATTCGACGGCAAAGCCATGACAGAAGCAGAGATGAGGGACGCGGTGGATTGGGAAGGCAGAGAGAGACAATTGGTACTTGGCGATGGCTATCCCACCTACGTCTACCCAGCTATCGAGTACAAGGACCACTCGCCGGAGTGCTCGGGCAAGTGGATCGCATACGGCGACCATGTCCCTTCTTTTTCAGGAAAAGCGTTGATAATGGGCTTGAGCAATGCAGGAGTACTGGCTGGTGGAGGAAGGCGGAAGCTATGCGGAAGCAGAAGCCATCTGTGCCAGAGCTCAGGCTCGAATTGCCGGATCCAATCACAACCTTTCCAACTTTCTCTCCTTCCTTCATCGCCTTCTGGGAAAACAACCTTCTATCTATCTTGGAGCCACTAAACAAAGTTTCTTTTCACTTTCATTCTTCATTGACTTTGATTCTAATGATTATCAAAAGTTTCTGCTTATGTTCCATGTTAAACTGAAATTTTTAAAATTGCTGAATAAGACCAAATATGAGTTCAAATATAAATTGGATAGACGGGATGGATGAGTTCCTGTGGACGGATGGAAGTGGAACGATTGGGCCATCCAGCGAAATCTTCGACAACACATCTTCCAGTGGCAACTTTCTGGCACTAGAAAGCAATGGTCAGGTGACGGGTGTGGACGGCAGTTCCCACTTTCCATTCGCCTGTCAGCGAACTCGTCATCTTTTCACCTCCTCCTTTTCTTTCTTCTCACCGCCTTTCTTTCCAGCTTACCCAGAGTCTCAGTTTACCCTGGAAGATAATCAGCATGGTCTCATTGCTGCAGCCCCAGCCAGAATTCCTTTGATAATTCATCTGCCCCATCAGCCTACACCTATTCTTTACAACGTCCTCTAAATGCAATTCTCAAACCCCTTCCATGCAAAGAATTCTTCAGCTGACGGTGGCGAGTCCACGACTGAAGTCCTATGGAACAGGCTTTGAGGGCAGCTACCAGGTGGAAGCGAGGGCCAAGCTTCCCGACGACGCCGCGCTTCCCTTCAGCCACCCAGCAGAGGTCCTCTCCGGCCACCCCTTCACCATCACTCTGGACACTAACCCTGCTCGCTGTCAGCCCAATTTACCTTCCTTGCTTCCGGCTTAACCTCCTCCTCTTGCCAGACCCAAATACACTTTACCGATATTCCATCGGTGCCCCCGGTCAGATTGACCAGGTGGTCAGGAATTGGACACTGGACCGCCAGTTCACGCACACCCTAAATGGACGTGGAGACTACGTCATTAGGGTGGAGGCCTTCAACCAAGTCAGCCGCTCCAGTCGCAACTCCAGCGTAGATCTCATCAACGTCTCGGACTGCCATCCGATCCGATTCCTGCTCCTCTTCAGATTCGAGTGGTGTGCGATGTGGCCTCGCTGAAAGTGGCCTGGGTCACATTTGCCTACAACGGAGAAGGGAGTGCGGAGTGGGAAATGAGGGACGCCATGGACGATGGAGTCCTCCAGAGGCGATTGGTCCTTGCAGACCTCTATCCCGCCTATCTCTACATTGCCACGGAGTACAAAAACACATCAACCCTCTGCCAAGGCCAATGGCTAAGCCTAGGAGATCAGGTTGAATGAGTGCACCTACTAGAGCCAGCCTTGGAGAAGAGAAGTTGAAGGAGTACTGGCTGTCCTCCACAGCTCACAGCTATTCAGAGGCGGAGGCCATCTGCGCCGAGGCTCAAGCTGTCATTGCTCGATCTTTGCCTGAGGCGCCTGCAGTGGTGTCTATGAGCAGTTCCGTTCTACCACCGCTGGATGCCTGGCTGCAGCTTCTTCGCCGACTCTACAATCAGCCTCAGCCTATCTACCTTGGTGCTGCCCGCAATGGTCGTTTCCGTGTCCCCAGTTTTCTTGTTGGACAATGGATTGGTTTGAAGGCGATGCGTTCCAATGGTCTGACTCGGAAAGCTCTCTGTCGACAAGTAATTACCTCTTCGCTGGTTCCACGGACGGCAATCGACTGATCCTCAATGCTGATGCCAAACTGGCTTCCAACGATGGAACTGCTACACTTCATTTTTACTGCCAAAGAAACGGTATATCCGCAAAATGCTTGCTTTTTCCGTAATCAAAGAACGCTCTTTAGTTTATCCCAGCCGAAAGTTCAGTGTTAGCGCTAAAAGCGAAGTGGATGTGAGCCCCAGCAACAGCCCCGTCCTGCTACGATTCCCAGTCAAAGACGCGCACGTCATCTACAATGTTTCCAATCCTCTAGCTTGATGACTCTAAAGAATATCTGGAAGGGAATGTTTGAGCTGACGGTGAGAAGCAGTGAATTAGAAGCGTACGGAACTGGCAGCGATGGGGCTTACGTTCTGGAAGCGCGACCGAAATTGCCCGGTCCTCTTCCCGTCACTCACCCAGAAGAGTACCCAGCTGGCCAGCTCTTCAACGTCTCTCTTCTTACCAATGCTCTCAAATGTTCTTCCTCCTCATTCATATTCACTGCAATGGAAACTTGAGACTTATTTGAGACCCAAAAAGCTACTACCGCTATCGTTTGGGGGACGGTGAGCAGGTGGACTCCCGCCTGGTCAACTGGACGCTGGCCCGCTACCAGACGCAGAGCATCGGCGGGCGAGGGGAGTACGCCATCGCTCTGGAGGCCGACAACGCCGTCTCCTACGCAACCTACAACTCCACCGTTCCACCCTTCCGTTCCGCTTCAATCAATGCCGATTGGCACTGAGCAGATTCGAATCGGCTGTGATGCGCTGGCAGTGGGCTTGGCCTGGGTTCGCTTCCCGTTCAACGGGGACGCGGGGGACCTGCGCGATGCTCTCCCACACGCCGGCCAACAACAGCGACTCCTGCTTGCAGGACCTCATCATAGCAAACTCTATCTTCAGGTTTGCCTCTTTGCCAGGTAGCTGTGAGCTAAAGCTCCGTTCGCGCTAGCCTAATAAAAGGCCTTGATAAGGAGAAAAATCGATGTAACTTATCCAATTTTAGTGGAATCTACCGCTAAAAGAATCAATTCTTATCTACCGCTTTTTGCCGCGTGTGCTTTTAGAGAAGAAGGAAAGCGCTGCAGGTGTCGTATGTGAACAAGTCGGTGAAATGCAGCGGGCGCTGGCTTCAGTACGGCGCCATGGAGCTCCTCCCATCCGCTCACAAACTCACCTACAACCAAGCCAAGGCTTATTGCGCACTCCGACAGGCACAGCTGGTGCTATCACGCTTTCTGCGGCTTCATAAAGATAGCAAGCGTTGATTCAGCTGGATCCCCGCTCCCCGCTGGCTTCAGAGAGGAGCGAAGAGTGGCTGGAGGCACTGCAGCGGATATTGAGCAGGTAAAAGGCAGGCATGAGTTCAAAGAGTGGGTGATATGAAGTGTGATTGAGGGATGTGTGGCTGGGCATGGAGCAAGATGACGGAAGCGGCGCTTGGAAGCTCCCTGACGGTGCCGCCTTCTCAACCTGCGATCCACTATGGCAACCACTTGTCTTTCTCAAACCTTTCTAACAGCCCACTGCAGGTCCACCACCTGCTCCCAATCACAAGCGCGGGCTAAACTGAGACGAGACGGCGTGATGGAGGATGCGAACGAGGCTGAGCTTCTTCGCTTCGTCTGTCAACGGGAAGGTTGCAGCAGTGCGGAATGAAAAGAAACTGCTCAACCATGATGCTGTAGCATACCCCAGTCGTCGCTTCCGCCTTGAGGATGCAAGCGGATTCACTCTGGGAACTGTTCAACAAAGCCCTCTTTCTGTCCAACTCTTACACGCCAACATCTACCCAGTTCACCCTGCTTGGTTTTGCGAGGAAAACAACGACAAAATCATTGTAGTTGACAATCGTGAGCATGGAACTAGGAGACTTTGGAACGACGAGCAGCAGTGGCTTCTACGAATTAGAGGCCAGAGCGAAACTTCCTCCCACCTTCGCCATTACCCGGCCCCGTCTCGTCTTCCAGAATACCTCCGCCAACTTTTCTGTCCTCCCACCACTCAACCAATGTTGCTCCAACTAAATCCTTCTACACCCCTTTTCATTGGCCTTTGATGCAGGGCCGCACAATCTGAATGCAAGCTGGAGATGGAGCTTGAATCCAGTGCTGGAGCAAGGTGGGACGGATTTGTTCAATGTGACGCAATTCTTCGAGATTCCCGGCTGCTATCAAATCGATGTCAACCTCACTGACGGCCTCTCTCTTTCACGCCACTTTCCAGCTCAACCCGTATATTTTCAATCCTTGCTTTCTGTACCAATGAAGTGAGTGAGAGATTGAAGCTGTGTGTTCGACCGCCGCTGACGGGTCAGTCCTTGGCCTTCGTCTATCCCTACAACGCCAGGCAAGGTCTGGACGATTGGCGAGCACCAGAAGAGCCCCAGCTCTACAACTACACCCTTGCCGCCTATCCACTTCAAATCACCATCGCTTATGCTCTTGGTAGCCTTTGCCCCTTTTCTCTGCTTCTAGCTTATGCATATACTGCGTTCGAGGCAACGAAACAAGCCACGAACTGATAGCCGTGCATGAAGATGGCTCCACCAGGGTGCAGGCCTTTCCTGAACTGCGAAACTTTACCTCCACTGAAATCATTCTGCCCAAGCAAGGACGCTGGAATGTCTCGCTCACTGAATATGGATCCGGTATTTTGTCGACTTGTTCCTTCCTCTGTGTAATGAATGATTTAAAAAGGCCAAAACCTGAGCACCAGTCACATAATAACTGCCTTGGACGAGGTACCCTTGCCATTGGTTTCCAGCGAAGGCGATTCTTTCTGGTTCAGTTTTCTTTCTCCGCCATTTGTCCTCCTATAACTTTACTATTTTTACAGGCAGGACATCCGACGCTTTTCTCTGGAATTCAGCGAAGGTAAGTTAGTAATGCCTCGGCTAATCTCTGGATCAACAAAGGATAACAGTGCATATTTTAGATTGAATAAGGTGCACAAAAAATTTTAATATATGTAATAAAATTAACCAAATTTCACATCCTTATCTCGCCCAAAAATATGTCAAATATTAAAAGTCAGTTTCAACACTTAAGCATCTAAGAGCAGCGTCTAAATTGCTACTGTTGACAAGGAGATGGGACTGACGACTGCTTCTTAGTGGAGTATGGGGATGGAGAGGCTGATAAATGGGGCGACCAGGAATTTTGCTCTTTGTGGGAGTTCTGGAAAAGGTAAACCTAACTCATTAGCGACACAATGACAATCCCTAAATTTGAAGCCATCCAGCAACTCACCAAGGCGCTGAAATTCGCAACCAAATGAGATTCGAGCACTTCTACAATATATGGGGCCCAGTGGAAGGAATGAAAGTTCACCTGGGCAACCCCGTCTCTTTCAAATCTCTCACCATGCCGCCGTTTGAAGTCAGCGATAAAAAAACTTTTGTTCAAACAGCTCAGAAAACTAAATTTACCATTTCAGATCATCAAGCTGACATGCTACCGCCCGTCTATTGCAATTGCCGATGGAGCGCGAGAAGACGCCCCTACTTCATTCCAGCTGGACCTATGGATTCGCCTCATGGCCGCAATCCAAGTCACAACTTGAGTAGCAGCCCAATGAACAATCACAGGAGATGCTTTTGAAGTCCATCAACTGCACAATGACGTCGAAAACAGTACGCACATGGCGCCTGGATTGGGTGGACCCAGTTAGTTTGGTGAGCAAGGAGGCCGTGGACTTAGAGCCAGAGATCCCCACCACTGACACCAACAGCCTCAACATACCACCCGCCTGGCTCACTACCAGCAGATTCGGCCTCTTTCGCGCCGTTTTCAGAGTTATCGTTTAGCATCAGAATGAAGGTAGCAAAAACGGAGAAATGAATGGAGGTGGAGATGGAGCCGGATGCCATGCCTGATGGAATCGCAGTGTGGGCGGAAGATGAGACTTGGTTTCTACTTATTCCCTCTCCCATTACCGCCAAGCTTACTTCTGGAGCTACACAGGTCATCCTTTTTCTTTACTATATTTCTTTCACTGCCTTACATTTGCCAGATTGACATCGGCACAGCACAGACCTACGAGTTTGCGCCGAGAAATCTTTCTCGCAACCCAAACGAAGCCAACCCGGTGGGCAACGGCTGGGAATGGAGCTCTCACAGGTTCTCTATGTTCAGTTATTGCTGCTAGAATCATGCATAGTTGTTGTAAGCGAATAAACGATTAAGAACGAGCATCAAAAGATTAGTTCAATGGAAACTTGGTCCAGGTGGAAATGTCGCCTGTGCAAGGCGGAGAAGACGGCAGAGGCCTGTGACCCAGAAGATGAGCCAGCAGAGCCCTACTCCGTCTCCGACTCCAGTCTAAGCCCTGGTTGCTTTGGCCAAGGGCCCGGTCGGGTCGTCGAGGCCGAAGGCCTGGGCATCTGGACTCTCTCCGGACTAAGCCTACCGCAAGATCACAAGGTACCATTTTTGCGCGGCCGCAGGCCGCCTGCCGCGGAGGGCAGGGCAGTCAGAGCTCCGGAGGCCGGAGGGCATGGGTGCGGAGGCCCCGGAGCGTAGCCTAGCATGCGAAGCATGCTAGGCGAAGCGTAGGGGCCGTAGCACCCGTGCCCGGAGGCCGGAGGAGCTCTGGCGCCCTGCCCGAAGCGGCGGGCGGCCAAGGCCAGCTTAAGCAGTTACCCCATTTTTGCGTCCGTCTGTCCGCATATATATATATATATATATATATATATATATATATATATATATATATATATATATATGTGTGGTTCCGGGGCCCGTACTCCGCGGTTTTTCAACGAAATTGGCTGATTTTTTGCATGAAGGTCCAACTGGGTGGTATCTCCAGGCCATTTTTTGCGCTTGATGTAATTTTGCGTTTTTCGCCCAAAACTCAATTTTTTGATGTTTCAAAGTACAAAAATTTATAAATCACTGGTTTTTCAACGAAATTGGCTGATTTTTGGCAGGTACGTCCGTCGAGGTGCTATCTTGAAGCTGGCAAAAGGAATTTCCGAAATATTTGTTATTTCTCAGTTTATGGCCAAAAACCTAAAATCTTGATGTTTCAAAAATTCGAACATCCATAAATCAATGGTTTTCCAATGAAATCAGTTGAATTTTGGCATGAACGTCTGCCATGGTGATATCTAGAAACTGTTAAAAGGAATTTTTGAAAAATTTATTATTTCTTGATTTAGTTAAAACCCAAAATCTTGATGTTTCAAAAATTCGAGCATGCATGGTTTTCAATAAAATTAGCTCAATTTGGGTGAGAGGCTTATTTGTAATTAAACCAGCTGATTTTGACTTGTTTACTTGGAACAAAGGCCGCGCATCTTGGCAATAGCCGAGAATACCTTGTTTACTTCCTCCACATCCTTCTCATTCTTTTCTTACTCCTCATACTCGGCACGCACAGGTGGAGCTTTGCCACTCCCTGTCCGTAGCCTACGAGGTGAACGGGGAGGAGGAGGAGGTGAGCTCGGAGGCCTGCGTCCTCATCCGCCCCGTACCCGGCGATCCTCCGCAGCTCCTCATCCAGTTCCTTCCCTCCATCTCTCAACTCTAGGCTTTGAGGATGAGTGGTATTAGGTGTTCACAGCCAGCGCTGTGCCCAGAAACGCCAGCAGGCTTTCGAGTCTCCGCCTCCGCAGACATTTCCCTGCTCCTCACATGCGCCAACTGCCAGCCTGGTTTCATGCACTCTCTGCCTTTCTTTTCTACCATGCTAGTCGGCTGTTAGGAGAAGCGCTGGAAGCGGAGTGGAATTTCACTCGCGCCAGCAGCTCCATCGGCGGCTTCCTTCTTCCCTTCCATCCTAACCCCAGCCAGGCCACCGGTTTTGCTTTATCATCTGCTTTATGATTTAGCCCCTGATTCAAACATAGAGAAGGAAAATGTTAAAAAAACTAAGACCTCGCTCCTTATTCTTGATTTGAACAAGGCCCATATGGCAACAAATTTACATGATTGCAGGTTTGAACAGGAGTCTGCTAGCCTTGAATGCGGAGTTTTGGAGCGGGGAAAGCGGTGGCGATTCCACCCGCGTCTACGTCACTGCCGCCCGAGAGGATGGAGTCAAGGGCACTGCTGCCGCCTACATCACTGTCTCATCCCTCCACCTCTCTTTCATGCATCATTTTCATCGAAGACTCCAGCTGAATCGGGCACCGGAGAAGGGCTTGTTTGGGAAGTGCGGGATTTCACCGGAGTCCGGAGTGGCGGGAGAGACGCAGTTTAGCATCGCTTGCCAGGACTGGCTGGATCCCGACGGACTCAACGACATCGCCTCTTATCGCTTCTTCAGTTCATCACAGCTCTTCTAGTGCCTCGTTACAATTAGCAACCATCTGCAGCGACTTCGAGCAGCGGAGGGGTGGTAGAGCTTTATGATGGCGCATTTCGCCAGGCCTCTACCTATCTGGAGGCTGGCAAACGCCAGATTCACGTTCAAGTTAAGGACACACTCGGCGCAGCCTCAGAAATTTATTCAATCAATGTCGAGGTTAGGATTTTTCCAGATTTCACTGCAAATTATTTTGCCTCGTTTATTTTGGTAAAAATTAATTTCAAACTGAGTTGTTAGGAATCATATGCTGAATTTTTCGAAAACCAAAGAAATATACGACTAAAAGATGCGTAAAGTAGTTGCATCGAAGGTCTCGCCCATGCCGTTGGCTGATGTCTCAATAGCGGCGCGGGCAGAAGAACTGGAAGCTCTCGGGGACCCTACTCTGGCCGTAGGCTTCCTCAACGCTTTCACCGGCACCATGAACAGCCTTCAACTCGTTCCCAACGCCCTCGAGGCCCTTCAGCCACCCTCCACCAACCAGCTACTCGCCGCCTTCTCTCCCGAGCTTGCCACTATTGCCGCGTTTGCTTCTCCACTTTGCCCAGCACTCCTCCTGCCAAACCCTTCATCTTTAAAGACCGTCCTCTGAGCCGATAGCTCTGGCAGCGCTGGGCGAGCAGTCAGCTGAGGAAGCCTTGGCCACGGCAGCCCAGGCACCGCCAGACCCCCTGCTCGATGCGGCCCAAGAGGACTACGCCACTCAACTGGCCCAAACCTACCCTCAGGCTGCCGGCCTCCCACTTCTTCCACCCTCCACTCTGCCTTCCTCCACTGGCACTGGCTCTATCTTTCTGTTTATCTAAACTCATTGAAAGGATTGTAGAAATAATGGAGACAATGATGGGAGGGATTCTGGACCAGAGCAGTCTGATGGAGCTGGTGAACCCGCTCACCTCGCCTGAGCGGAGGAGGGAACTGGAGAGTGCCCTGGCTGCTGCCCAGCTTGTACTACTCCGCCGCCTTTTCCCATTTTAGAACACATGTTTCTTTGCCGTAGGCGGCCGGGTTACCCGCTTCTGCCAGCTACCCAGCTCCTCTAGATCTCGTCACCGCTGCATTGGCACAGACCACCAACTTGGTTTCCCTATTTCTCCACTGCACCCCCTTCTCCCGCCACCAAAGGCGCATTGGCAGGACAACCCAGCGGCAATGGCCTCCTTTCTGGACACTGCAGACTCCAACCAGCCGAAAGCCCCGCAGCCCTTCTTCTACCAATCAAATGTCGACGAGCCCGCCCAACGCGCTGTTGAATCTCAATTGAGCAAAGAATGGCGCAGATGACCTTCTGTTGTGAACTGAAGGCGGAGGCGGCCCTTAACGTCCTGTCCCTGGCCGCCAGTGCCCCTGTGAGCAGGGGCCCCACCGGAGAGCCAGGAATCGTGCAGGAGGACGGAAGCTTCCTCACTTTCGCAGAGGAAGGCAATCCGGTGGGCCTCATCAACCTACCCGGCGTCCCCGGCCCCGTGCCCGCCACCAGCGACATGCTGGCGGGGGTGATGGAGGCGGCTGGGCTGACTGTGGCCAGTGATCCATCCGGCGCTGCCTCCATCCTTCTGCTGCCCCCACCCTTGCCTGACTCTGCTGATGATGAAGTGGGCTACGTTTTCTGAGGCGTCTAATGCCTGAAAGAACGCTTTGCAGCCCAAGAATCCGCTGCTGGTGAAGGAAGCAGAAGTGGTTTACCCGGGCGGATCTGGCGTAGTTCCAAAAGCCGCAGCTGGCTCTGTGGGCGATGAAATCGGGAGAATCGCAGGAGCAGGTATCTACTTTGCTCATCGCTTCGCCACCTCAGCGTCTGATTGGGCTGCAGAGAAAGTGCTGGAGTCTCCGCTGCTAGGCATTTTGGCACTGCCGCCACCTCCTCCACCTGGCTCTCCGTATCTTTCTTTTGCTAGCTATGATTCTTTCTTTTTTTGCTCCAGCATTTCTAAATATTTTAGTTACTTTCGATCGAATCTTAACCTAAAATAGTTCTGCGTTGCAAGCACATTTCTCTTGAATTTATCGATTTGCTGCTCTTTGAACAAAGGCGTTCCGACGCTAGTAGGTTATCATGATAGAAAGAGTCTGAATAGGTGGGTGCCGACAACGCTGGGCTTGAGCTCAATCACAGGCGCCGTGCCTCTAGATGCAAAAACCGCACACCCAGATGACATCCTCTCCGCCTGGGGAGCCATCAACCGTGAGAACCACCAAAAATATTCATCCCAATCCGCCATCCCCCACTTCGTTCCAGCTGAAACTTTGGAAGCGGTGCCAGAAGAAGAGCTGCCGAGCATGCCTTCGGAAAATGTGGCAGGCTTGGTGACGCTCTTTCAGAGCCCGCCTTCCGACGGTTCCAATCCCAACCTTGCCCCTCTCACTGTCCCAGTGAAAGCGGACACCGTGGCCCTCTCCATGCTCCCCGTCCTCAAGCCCGATGGCAGCCAGCTCCTTCTGCCTGTTCAGGTGACCAGCCCACCCTTCAGATCCCCTTCTCATGCTTTCCCCTCTCTCCCTATTTCAGTCCAACATATTCGGCATCAACAGCATAGCCATGAAAAACCTGTTCGGAGTCGGTGGCAGCTCCAGTCTCGCCCTGATTCCCGGAGCACCAGCGGTTAATTCTCAGCTAAGGACTTGCCTTGAGCAGGGGAGAATGTATTTTGAGGAGCTGGCACTGCCAGAGGTGGCGGATGCTCTGAAAAGCCTGGAGTTTGTGTACGTGCCGATGGACATGCGAGCCTGCGACCCGCTCAAGCCAGTGCCCATGTGGCCCGGCAACGTCCCGCTTCCTTATCGCGTTATCTCCTTTTAAACCCCCTTTTATTGATTTCTCATTTGAAGCCGAAAAGAGCTGGATTTTAGAAATGCCTGGAAGGGGTGTCAAAGATGCTGGAAGTGATCAATGCGGCAATATCTGGCCTCAACGCAGATCTGCTGGCTGTCATGGCCAGCTTTGCCCCGCCCACAGATCCTGCCGAATTCGGACCAATCATGGATGCACTTTCCAACGTCACACTTTCACTTTGTTAAGGTCTAAAATGCATGGCCTCATATGCTATCAATTTAGACAGCGAGCAGTGGGATAAAAACGCGAGTGAATCCGGAAACGGGACTGGTGGAAGCAGCGTCTCTTCTGACTACCGCTGCGCTTTCTGACATGGCTGCTGTCATGGAGAGTGTGGCCGGGGCACTCAGCGACGACATCCTCAGCAAAATGTCACCTAAACACAAGGCCAAAATGGCCAGGGAGGTTTCTTTTTGACATCTTTTTACATCTAATGATATTGCACAGTGGCAAATAATTTGTTTTTCTTGTTAATCAGCTTAGGAAAGCTTAATTGAAGCTGTTGAACATGGCTTCGACGGTGGCTTTCGGTGGTGCTTTGAACGCGGAACATCCGTTGAAATCTGACGTGGAAGCAGCCTATGAGGAGGCGTTGAAAAACTTCGAAACTACCTTACCGGAAGATCCTGGTTCGTTCTAGCTCTTTCTTCCAAAGCTAACGAAGTTTACGTTTTTCCAGACAAAATGTTGTATGTGGAAGAGTATACGCCGGAGGAATGGGGAACCATCGCAGCTAAATTAGCCAAAGCAAAAGAAGTTGGATTGCTCTACTGCGTTTGTACGTAGGCTTGAAATATTCAATATTTCTTAGGACTCCATAATATTCAACCAAAAGTTGGCTGAAGTGCTGAAGGCCGTGAAACGAATGATGCTGGTGGATAACTCTCCCGTAAAAGCTGGCGTTTCCATGGGACCTCGTAAGTGTCAACTTTTCAAACCCTATATTTCTTCCCAATAAACCGAATATGTGCAAAACTAAATTGGGCTGTAATGATTTCCATGTTGCAGCTCCAATCATAACCTCCGGAGCAACATTGGAGCTCTTCCGCGGAACGCCAGAAGATGTGGCCAGCAAAGCAATGGGCGACCCTCGCCAACTGCCCTACTTCATCCGCTATCCGCCCGCCTGCGTCTTGCTTCCCTTCGACTGCGACTCCACCAGAGTTGTCACTGCCGAAGTTCCTGCTCCCTCAATCCTGTATCAGAGACAACTGACAGCTTCCCCGATTGCCAGGTCGTGTACATCCAGAACAATGCCTATGCTTACGCCGATGACATGAAGCTGGTCCAGAGTGGCTCTTTGGACATCAACATTGCGGATGAGCAAAGTCGAATCATCAAGGTCAATTTGTTGTCAATTCATTCCAGAGGCGAACCGTTATAGAGTGTAGGTGTCAAAGCTCAAAAAACCAATCATCATTGGCATGAAAGTAGAAAGGCGCAGCAACTCCGCGCCTTTGCCCGTCTATCCCCCAGCCAAGAAAATGCATCCACGCGCATACATGCAGTACCATTCTGTCGAGGTTTCACAACCAATACCGTGTTTTAAAACTTGGCAAAAAATAATTTGTGTTAGGTGAAAAAGGCGAACACCAGCGTACACATCGTCTTCCGTCCAACGAAACCCGGCGTGGACTATGCACTGTACTGGCGCTTTGCGGAGAAAACCGGAGCTCCTAGCTACGAACATGATCGCATGCTCCACATACCCTCCTCCTCTATCAACACCACCAGTAAACCACCCCATTCCACCAGCTCTGACTCTTTGAAGAAATGAAACACAGCAAAAATCGGGTGACTTAAAGAAAGCTTACAGAATTGCACAAATTAAAAAGAAAAGTTGCAGAGCGAACGCACTGGTGGCTGACTTCGGCAGAGATTGGGAATCGACAGGGACGCTTTTGGCTGGGGGTAGCCGAGATGGCTGGAGCGGAGTGGGAGCAGGCCAATGATTCCTGCGTAGTGGGACCCTTCGGTGGCTTCCGCTTCAACCGCTGTCCCAAGCACGGCTACCGTCTGCTCGCTCTCACCAAGGGCTGCTACTACTTCAACCGACACACGGAAGCATGGACCTCTGGCGGATGCCTGGTGCCTCCCTTCTTTTCTTTTCGCTGGGAAAAAGGAAGGCATAAAGATGAAATTGAAGGCGGAGAAGTCGGAGAATCTGGAGTGGACCGTTTGTGCCTGTGATCATCTGACGCCGTTCGGGGTCGGTCTTGCAGTGGCTCCCAACAGCATCGACTTCGACTACGTCTTTCAAAATGCCGCCTTTGCCAACAACATCTCCATCTACGCCACCATTCTTATCATGTTACCTGCCCACTGCAGTGAATGCCAGAAGGGAGGTTTGATGAATTGAAGCTACGCCATTTTTCTTCTGCTCCTGCTGTACGCCAAGTGGGCGGATCAGAAAGATGTGAGCCAGCTGGGCTCCATTCCTCTGGCAGACAACGAGCCCCAGCACAAATACGTCTATGAGCTTGTCTTCCACACCGGCTTCGCCAAGGGCTCCTCCACCGATTCCAAGGCTCCCTCCATCACTCCCGTCTTCTGCCTCATCCACAGATGATGATTTAGGTAAGCTGGGTGTTGGTGGGAGAAGAGGGGGAGACGGAAGCACGCTGGGTTGACCCAAAGCAATGTCCGAAAGCTAGACGGCCGTTCCGCAACGGTGCGGCGGACTCCTTTGTGATGACGACGCCGCGGCCCCTGGGCCCTCTTCACTTCCTTCGCATCTGGCACGACAACTCAGGCCAGAGCTCCTTCCAGGGTCTTTAGCAACCCCTACCTTGCCGCGAGCCTATCTGTCATCCATTTCGCAGGCTGGTACCTGAGTCGGCTGGAGGTGCTGGACTGTCAAAGTGGGGAGAAAAGCCTGTTTCTCCTGGAGCGCTGGTTGGCTGTGGATGAGGATGACGGTTGCTTCAATTGCTTCCTTTTTCTAACCCAGTGAAGAAGTAGATGGGGTTGGGTTTTGAGGTGTGATAGAGCGCTTGGTGCCAGCGGCCGGGGAGGAAGAGATGGGGAAGGCGCGGCAGCTGGCCCATGTGCGTACCAGGGAGGATTTGCGGGATGGCCATATTTGGTTCTCCGTCTTCCTGCGCCCACCCCAAAGCCGATTCACGCGGACACAGAGGTTTTGTAACCTTTTATCTCTCATTTTGCCAAAGGTACTGTTGCAGGCTGTTTTGCTGCATGTCTTTGCTAATGTCTGCCATGCTCACCTCGGCAATGTGGTACGAGACGGTTCCAGAATCATCCGGTGGATTCCAAGGCTTCAAGATGGGTCCATTCAGCCTGGATTATTCAGAAATCGGCATAGGTTACCGCTTGTTCCATTATCAATTGAGGACCAATACTTTCTGATTGAATTCAAGGCATTCTAAGCAGCCTGATCGTGTACCCGGTGAATGCGGTGATCATTTTCCTGTTCCGCAAAGCACGGCGCAGGAACCTACGAGCAAATCGCGTTCTTCAAGCTCTTCAAGCCTCTGCCCATCCTCTTCAGCTCCATGAAACATCACCAAAGAGCACAGAAAAGACTGCTTGTCAGCGCTTCTTCACAGGCAGCATTCCCTGGATATTCCGGCCTATAGCATGGTCCAGAATCATTCAACAAACGATGATCTCTGGGCCAACATGATCCCTGTTGAGGCTTCTGGTCGTTTGCTGCATCCTAACCAGCACCTTCTTCACCTTCACCTACGGCGTTCAATTTGGTGACGAGAAGGTCGACATAAGCTAGAATGTAGAAGCCTGATGAAATGATAAGATTGATTGAAGACGCGGTGTTGGCTGACGTCGATGGTGGTGGGGTTGTTCAGCTCCATCCTGATCACTCAGCCACTAAACCTCCTCCTACTGGCCATCTTCGCCTCCTTCCTCTGCCGCCGTTTCACCAGCGACTCCGACCTTGACGAGGACCAGTACTCACTCGCCATCCAGCACGACGAAGAGCCCATACGACCGCCCAGTCAATGCCCCCATCTCTTCTATCCTTCTAACTCTCTGAAGCCAAGAATGTTCCCCAGACGCGAGCATGACTGGCTACCAAGCAGCAGAAACGGAGGAGCAGGCTGCTGCTCGCCTGGCTCGAGTACAGGAGAAGCGGATGTGGGACGTGGTGAAGGAGCTGGCCGTCTTCCTCATCTTCGTCGGCGTCGTCTTCATCATGGCTCACGGATCACGGTCAGAGAGTCAATCTTCCTCTAGCGGAAAATGGCATTGTGGTGCAATTGAAGAGACTGTCTGTCCTATGACTTCACCAGACAGACGCGTCAGCTCTTTCTCGGCGATGTGGACGGGAGCAGATTCCTTTCCTTGCGCAGGCCGGAGGACATCTACCAGTGGTTCAAGGACAGCCTCGTCCCTGGCCTCCGGTACACTCATCATCCCTACATTTTCAAACCATATACCCGCCTGCTTCAGAGCCAAATGGTACAACGAGCAGTATCCGGTGAAGCTGCGTGGCTTTGTTGGCGACAAGGTTCTCTTCCCGCCTTCTCTTTTTCCACCAGCCCTGCATTAACTGGCTGCAGGTGACGCGCATTCTCGGATTCGCTCTTCTGCGCCAAATTCGCCACAAATGTTTGGGCTGTGAAAAATTGCTGCGAAAACAAATGAAGCATGATTTTTCCAGCAAGCCAAAGCTGCGAGGTGCACTCCAAGATGGCGTCCAAGTTTGAGCGCTGCATCCAGGCCAAGATGCCGTGGACGGAGGATCGGACGGACTATGCGCCTGGCTGGCATCCACTCGGCGAAGGCAGCCAACAATTCATTCCTTCTGGCCCAGTTGGCCTAGACAAGCGGCCTCTAGGTGTGTCAACACGCGGGGAGTACAAGTACCGGACTGAGGAGGAGCTGAAGGGGCTGTCCCAGAGGGGCCAGTTCGACTTCTACTCCGGCGGCGGCTACGTCCTCCCCCTCACCGCTTCCGCCGCTCAGCTCCGCCAGGACTTCGACCAACTGGCCACCGAAGGATGGATTGACAATGGGCATGCATCTTTTTCGTTCGTTATAGGAGAACAGGGAAGACAATGGACAGGACGCGGGCGGTGTTTGTGGAGTTCGGCGGGTTCAACGCCTTCCGCAACGTATTCAGCGTCAACTGGTTCCTCTTCGAGCGGCCCGGCACTGGAACCTTCCACAATTCCTTCCGGTTTCTCTCCTCAGAGACAGCTCTGTGGGAGAAAGTTTAGAGGGGCATGGTGCAGGGTGGAGCCAGTGCGTCTGTTCCGCTATCACAGCCGCTTTGCGCTGGTGATGCTAGCCGCGGAGCTGATTTTCTGCTCCTACGTCCTTGTATTCCTCTTCCTTGAGATCGCCAAACTACGGTCCACCCAGCTCTTCTTCATTCATTCCTCACTTTCAATGTATTTGAGATCGGAAGGCTGTAAAGCATACTTCAGCCAATTTTGGACCTGGATTGAGCTGGGAATCATCTCCTGCTCCATCATCGGCGCCGTATTCTACATTCTTCGCTTCAAACTGGCCCTTGATGTTCGTTTGCAGCATTTCCTTTTCCCCTACAATTCAAAGCTACTTGCAGATAGCCGACGACTTCGAGCAAACGCATGGAAATGTTTACATCAAACTTCAACTGGCAGCGCAGTACGACTCCATTTTTGTCATCCTTCTTGTTCTTTTTCCTCTCCCTTGCTCAGCTGAATCTTTTCGCATTGCCTGCTTGCAGGGATTTGTTTTGTTTTTGGCCAACATCAAATTCCTAAAAATTCTTCGATTTAATGCGCAAATCAGCGTATTTGCTGACACTCTTCGCCATACTCGGTTGGGCATCTCCTTTTTTTCGAGTTTTATTTTTGGGAGACTGCAGGAAAGAATTGATGGCCTTTGGCATAATCTTTGGCATCGTCTACTTTGGCTTTACCCACGCCCTTTTCCTCGTTCTCACAACCAAACTGGCTGTACGCAAGCCTCCTAGGCTTTCAACTATTATGCCTGAAACTGAGCTTATTTCAGGCTTTCCGAAGCTTCATGTTCTCATGTCAGCAGTCTTTTTCCGCCATGCTGGGAAAGTTTGAGTTCCAAGACATCGTCGATAGCAGTTGGCTAGGTTATCTGTCGTTTTCTTTCTCATTTTTCCATCCAGTACATTCATGCATTTATTTCAGCACCGTGGCTCTTTTTCCTCTACATCATTATTCTGGCCATGATCCTGGTCAACATGTTTATCGTACTCAATCCTAACACCAATATTTTGGCTATGGAGTAGACTGCTATTATTGCAGACAATAGTAACGATGTTTTTCCAAGAGATCAAGGAGGACATGGCAAAGCGGGCAAACGATCACGAGTTCATGCACCTTCTCAAGCGGAAGGCCATGCGAACGCTTCACATCAAGGTATGTGGAATTAAGGAGGTGGAAGTAGTTGGTTATAGGGAAAGGTTGAGGCGGGTGATGAGAAGAGGGACATGCGGAGAGAGGGTGAAGAGGAGGAGGTGAGCTGGAGTCGAGACATCCGCGAGCGTTCCAACCTCATCTTCCAACGGGTCAACAAAAGTCTCCTCCACGGCAGCATGGACTACCAAGGCCTTCAGCCCATCAATCCCTTCTCGGCCAACCAGTAGGAATGAAAGAATGATGCAGGCGTGGAGTGTCGCGCGAGGGCTGCGCTGAGAGAAGAGCAGCGAGAAACCCAGCGCCAGTAAAGCCAGTCCCAATATTACCCCTCAATCAATTATTCATTTGACGCAACAGGCTTTGCATGCCTGTGCCTTGTGTCTAAAGAAAGATTAATCGTTCAACCGTTACAAAAATTGTTGCCACGGATCTAGGCATAAGAGCGGAAGTGAGGATGGGATAGGGATTGAAAACAGGGAGATGGGTTCAGAAGAGGGAGAAATCTGTTGCATGCTCGCATTGTGATTGTGCTCGGTTTCACGATTGACCCAGTCAAGCAAGGAGTGATATGAGGCTTTTTTCGGAATGGATGTGGGAGATGTTTTTCGTAAAGCTTGGATCATTCTTTGTCGCTTATCCCTTGAAATCCGGCTTGATGTTTGTGCTTCGACTGCTCGACTGGGAGTCCTTCCACGGTGTCTGGGGAATGGAAAGATAGCGCTAATGTCTCTGCTAATGTCATAT
The DNA here is from genome assembly GCA_030248095.1 of Ptycholaimellus sp. GST1_10. NCBI lineage: Eukaryota > Metazoa > Nematoda > Chromadorea > Chromadorida > Chromadoridae > Ptycholaimellus > Ptycholaimellus sp. GST1_10. The sequence goes on along the minus strand of JASANA010003432.1, from coordinate 6,208 downwards.
CCCAAGCACGTTAACATATTGGGCTGGCGCGAACGGAGCTTAAGCGGAGTGTCAGCGCCCAGCCCCTCTTTTCGACCCAGGTGTATGTTTTGAGGGTTATTGCTAGATCTTAATTTTGATAAGGCGGTCGCTCGTCACAGAAGGCTCCAATTGCTCTAATTCTTTCACCAGTGGAAAGAGCAACATCGAATTGACTATAGTTTATCTTTTGAGTTTTGCACAAAACGTTTGATTTTAGGTGAAAAACGCAAAAAACCATATGTCCGAACTCCTTCTTCTCCTCCTCTCCTTCTCCTTCTTCTCCGCATCTATTCAATGGACCATAAGGTATTCATTTCTCCCCCCCCGCCCTCCCCGGCTCCCCTTGGCCTCATATATTTCTTTAATCGTAGCTCTTTAGTCACACCATAGAGCCATATGCACCAGTGGCGTAGTGGTATAAGCGATTGGACAGCTAAATGAAACTGGCAGGTTCGAATCCAGCTCAGTCATTCTTTTGAATTTTGTGTCTTTAAAGCTGAGAAAATAACTGGTACAATCGGCAGGCCGAAAATCGCGCTAAGCAAAAATTCTTTCTTTCTCAAAAATATCTTAGTTTACCAATAATTTTTATTTTTGAAATTTTTATTTTTTTATTTTTGAAACTTTTGATTTCGTTATATTTATTTATTTTTTATTTGTGATTTATTTATCTAATAAAATTTATTTATTGATCTATAAAATTTGTACTAATACATTTTATACTATATTAAAAGTGGAAGAAATATCTGGTACCATTGGCAGGCCAAATGTAGTTCTCTTTTCTTCAAAAGTTGCAATTGCCTCAGTAAAAAGTCAAGGAAATACAATTTTTACTACTGAAATCTGCTGCGTCATCTGCATTTTGGTTTTGGCGCGCATGGAAAGAGACACTGAACTGCGCGCAAAAAACAAAATGCAACTGTCCAAGCAGATTTCAGTAGAAAAATTGTATTTCCTTGACTTTTTACTCGAGGCAATTGCAACTTTTGAAGAAAAGAGAACTACATTTGGCCTGCCAATGGTAGCCCAGATCTGCCCAATCTGCATGTCCGTCAATAGTGAAAAGAAAAGAAACAATCATGATGTCCAAACCATAAGCAAATGAGAATGGGGAAGTCTGGAGAGTCATCTGCTGTCTACAGCAGAAATGTTGCAAAAAGGGACATAGAAGCATAGAAGACCGCCATAGAAGAGAGAGAGAGCATGTGCGAGGGTGCAGTCAGCAAGCTATACATATAAATAAATGTATAAATAAATATTTATATGAATAAATATAAAAGAATAAGTATTTTACATAATATCTACATATAGTATATATATATATTATTCATATTGCATGGGTTATGCTATGAACCTAAAAGTATCTCTTATCTATATTTTACCTGCGATTGAAGTCAGGGGAGAATTTTTATTCGCCTTTTTAATTTGAATTCTACTGCAGCCAAAGTGACTGAAATTTTTCTCTCTAGCAAGAAAATAAGTTTTATATCTTAGAGTGTGAACTTTGTGCCACTGTAAAATTATCGTCAGTCCAATGTAAAACTTGATTAATTAATGATAAGAGAGCACCTGGCCAAAATACTAATATATATATATAAAATCTGAGCTCCTGAAAAAAGTAAAATGTATAAAAAATTATGCATAGCAAACAAATTTTAACTGTATCCTACCTATCTCCATTGCAATTAATTGCAATTGGTTATAAAAATATGCCCTTGGTCTAATTCTATGTACATATTTTTTGAACTTGAGAAAAATTATATTTCAACTAATGGGATAAATTCTGCAAAAAAAATTCTAATAGCCCACTTCACTTCCTTACCAAATCAATTGCCATTAAAGTAGGTGCTCCTATTTATCATTAATTAATTAGTTACATTTAACTGACCATAATTTTACAGTGCACAAAGTTCACACTCTAAGATATAAAACTTATTTTCTTGCTAAGAAAAAATTTCATCCACTTAAATTTCAAGTAGAATTCAAATTAAGCTAAATAAAAAATTTCCCCTACTTCAATCGCAGGTAAAATATAGATAAGAGATACTTTTTGGGTTAATATAACCACTATAATGATTTTATCCACTTCATACAGGGGCAAGGCCCCTATGCATGGAGATGAAGATGGGGTTGGTGATCAGCTGCTTGTTCACCACGGCCAGGTGGAAGCCCATGAAAAACATACCATAATCTTCAGTTTTTCCACAATTACCTATATGCATGCCAATTGTTCAGGTCGCCAAAGACCCTTTAATATGCCTCCAGATGAAGTTGATGATGGGCTGCTGGTTCATCACGGCCTAGTGCATGCGTCCATGCAGACCAGCTAGAAGCAAAGGGCCTGCCAGGATCATAAACTACGTCCAAAATTATCCATATGATGCTATTTGTAGGCACAACAACCATTTAGAATGCCTCGGCGAGAATGAAGTTGGTGATGACCTGCTTGTTCACCACGGCCTGGTGGAAGCCCATGAAGACCAGATAGAAGTAAACTGGCGCCACAATCGTATTTTACGACCAAAGTCCATATGGTGCTGTTTATACGACCAAAAACCATTTACAATGCCTCAAGATGAAGTTGGTGATGACCTGCTTGTTCACCACGGCCTAGTGGAAGTTCATGAAGACCAGATAGAAGGAAGCGGGCGCCATAATCGTATTCTACATGCAAAGTTACCTATATGGTGCTGTTTCGACCAAAACGCATTGAGATTGCCTCAAAATGAAGTTGATGATGACCTGCTTGGTTCACTCACACGGCCTCGTGCAAGCCCAAGGTGAAAAAGTAAAAGCAAAGGAGGTGCCACCATCGTAATCTACGTTCAAAATTACCTATATGACGTTGTTATTTTGGCCAAAAAGTTGCAAAAAGCAGTAAATATAGAGCTGGAATTGAAAAACATGCAAAAAAACCCCAAAAAACTGAAGAATTTACCACAAAAGTTGATGTTTCGACCTAAAAAACGCGGAAAATGCAGAAACTAGGAGTGCCATGATCACTCAGCGGCATCCATTTACCTGGAACCGTTACAGTCCACACCCCAGATGTTGCCCAAGTGTCTGCAACACTTGCTGGACGAACGGACGGACGGACATTTTTTTGAAACAGTTTTTTGGATCCAACAGTTAAGGGTTAAAAAAATTTTTGTTTAAAGAAATAACCCTCACAATTGACCACCGGCATCGATTTAGCCTATTTGCAGCGTTCTCCGACGTCTGTGTGACGAGCTACAGCCTGTCAAACTTTGGGAAAGCTGCGATTGGTTGTGTTACTCATAAGAGGGGCTCGGCGCTACCGCTCCGCTAATGCTCCGCTCGCGCAAGCCCAATACAAATAAATATATATAATAAGTAAATCAATAAATGTACGGGTGCGGCGTTCCAAAGTTCACAAAATAAGAGCACTGGGTCTCCACTGCCCATCTGTCCGTTCCAAAAATGTTTGTCTAATTATAAGCATGTAAAAACGGTTTGGGGGTTTCGTGCAGTTTACGGAGAATGGGGATATTAGTAGAAGAGGTCAGAAAAAAAACCGTGGTCACAGAATTCAGGGGGGTAGTACATTCCCATACACCTAAATTTGGAATTTATAATTTCTCCACCATACTGGCAGTTAGAGAGTTAATTTTTCTTAGAAAGTAGGCCTACCTTTTTCCAGGAAAGGCCAGAAATTTGCAGCTCATTTGACTAAACAGGTGAGAACTTGCCGTTTTAGTAAAACTACTTAAAAACAACTTGGTCCTACTCAAAAAAATGCCATCCAAATTTGCACCTCGATTTCTCTGGTCCATAAAAAGCTTGGAAGCCCAAAAATTTATACTTAGTTGCAGTTGTAACTTAGGTATAATTTTCAGCCTTCTAGGTCTTCCTGTGGAGAAGAGCCATCCAAAATAATGGGCTTTTCCACATTTTCTATTGTTTCCCATATCATTGGCAGTACCAGTCTGCAAGCCAACTTGTTCCTATATTTATTATGAAAATGGCAATTTCTCCACACCTGTTTAATCAATTGAGCTGCAATTATTAAAATGATTAACCAAGGTTAGACCTAATTTAGTTAAAAAAATTAACTCTCTAGCCTGCAAGTGGGGTGATAATGAATTGCCAAAGTCAAGCGTATACTAGAATGTATTTTGCTGACAGCCATTTTTCTGACTTCTTCAACTAATATTTCCATTTCTCCATTCAGACTGCACGAAACATCAAACCGCTTTACAGTTACAGAGACACCTAGACAAACATTTGTGTGAAGCGGGAGCTCACAGAACTGCAATGGCATGGATAACCAGTGTCTTCAAGTTTGTCAACTTTTGCACGCCGCACCCGTAATAAATATGCATATAAATAAAATAAAATATCTATACATACTATTATGAAGCACACACAGTAGTAGCCAAGACTACAAAGCACGAGAGAATTTGAGGCGGTGGAGTCACAGAGTTGGAATTTTGTATGTTTATGAAATCTTTTGCAAGAAATCCACATGTCAAGAAGGTTGCGTAATGAACCTTTTAAAGGACCATACCCAAAGGAAAGTGCCCAAATTGGAGGTGACCTCGGTCAAAGAACTTTAGTGAATTAGTGAAGTAAGAAAGAATTTCTGCTTAGCGCGATTTTCGGCCTGCCGATTGTACCAGTTATTTTCTCAGCTTTAAAGACAGAAGATGCATAAAAGAGTTACTGAGCTGGATTCGAACCTGCCAGTTTCATTTAGCTGTCCAATCGCTGATACCACTACGCCACTGGTGCATATGGCTCTATGGTGTGACTAAAGAGCTACGATTAAAGAAATATATGAGGCCAAGGGAGCCGGGGAGGGCGGGGGGGGATAAATGAATAACGACGATTGTCCATCGAATAGATGCGGAGAAGAAGGAGAAGGAGAAGGAGAAGGAGAAGAAGGAGTTTGTACATATGGTTTTTTGTGTCTTTCACCCTAAAATCAAACGTTTTGTATTGCAAAACTCAAAAGATAAACTATAGTCAATTCGATGTTGCTCTTTCCACTGGTGAAAGAATTAGAGCAATTGGAGCCTTCTGTGAACGAGCGACCGCCTTATCAAAATTAAGATCTAGCAATAACCCTCAAAACATACACCTGGGTCAGAAAAGAGGGGCTGGGCGCTGACACTCCGCTTAAGCTCCGTTCGCGCCAACCGAGTATCCTTACAACGTGTGCTTGGGACATCACGGGTTCAGAAGCATTAGCGCTATCTTTCCATTCCCCAGACACCGTGGAAGGAACTCCCAGTCGGGGAGTTGAAGCAGAAACATCTGCCAAGGCCGGATTTCAAGGCACAAGCGACAAACAACCGATCCAAGCTTTACGAAAAACATCTCCCATCTATTCCTTTTAAAGCCTCATATCACTCCTTGCTTGACTGGGTCAATCTTATGTCTAGCACAATCACAATGCGAGCATGCAACAGATTTCTTTCTCTCCTGAACCCATCTCCCTGTTTTCAATCCCTATCCCATCCTCACTTCCGCCCTTACGGCCTAGATCTTTGGTGGCAATGTTTTGTAACGAATTGTAATGATTAATCTTTCTTTATACACAAGGCACAGGCATGCAAAGCCTGTTGCGTCAAATGAATAATCATATTCTAGGGGTAAACATCGGGCGATGGTCTCAACTGGTGCTGGGTTTCTCGGCTGTCCTCCTCTCAACGCAGCTCTCGCGCGACACTCCACGCCTGCATCATTCTTTCATTCTGACTGGTCTGTCCGAGAAGGGATTGATGGGCTGAAGGCCTTGGTAGTCCATGCTGCCGTGGAGGAGACTTTTGTTGACCCGTTGGAAGATGAGGGTCTGGGAATGTTCGTGCATGCGCTCTAGCTCCCAGCTGACCTCCTCCTCCTACCTCTTTTCTGCATGCTTTTTTTCTCTTCTTATCATCTGCGGGAACCTTCCCCTAGAACCGACTACTTCCACCTCCTTAATTCCACATACCCTTCTCTACGTGAAACGTTTGGAACTGTCCTTCCGCTTTAGAAGGGCCACTGAACCCCTGTGATCGTTTGCCGGTTTTGCCAGTGTCCCTCTTAATCTCTTGTAAATTCATTGTTACCAGTTGTCCTGATAATAGCAGTTTACTTCATAGCCAAGATTTGGTGTTAGGATTGAGTACGATAAACATGTTGACCAGAGCAATACTAATGTTAAAGTAGTAACGTGCATATA
>JASANA010003431.1:0-11403 GCA_030248095.1 Ptycholaimellus sp. GST1_10 | reverse complement strand
AAACTCTTCTCTCCTTCCCACCCTCCTCCATATTTCAACCCGCCTAACTGCCTTTCTTCCTGCTTCTTGGGCTGTCCCCGATGCCTGCGTCGAATTCCAAGACACTGCAGGCAACCTCCGCGTCTCCCCGCCGTTGCGGCCTGGACTACCGCCATTGCTGTGATGAGAAGGAGGTGGGGAGAAGGTGGGAGACAGTGGGGAGGGGGAGATGCTGGGCGATCTCAGGCTCCCCCGCTTCGGCTCCGTCTTCAGGGGCACTTGAAGGCGGTGGATCTCTGGCAGCGATGCAAGTCGCTCCAGCCGCGGTACTTTGAGCCCGCGGTCTAGGGTTCGCGACTTTCGCCCCTCATCATCTCAACATTCCCCTGCCAATCATCCGGAAAGCTGTCTAGCTTTGGCCGAACCGTGGCTACGGCTGGAAGGAGTGTTGAGGAAGTGAAGCAGGTGTTTCTTGCCAGGCTCTGACGTCATTGCAGAGTACAGAGAGTGAGCGTATCTTGTAGCGGAGTACAATGGTGTTGCTCACTGTCAGCCTGTGGGTTCGTTCGCTAGTCGCTGTGGGACTGGACTGGTGGAGTGAGCTGTAGGCCAGGCAATTACGCCCATCCGCGGGGCCCTTAAACCCCCTCCACACCCCTGCATTGGCCCCTCCGCTGGAGTGCAGCCACGTTTCACTCTATCAATTCAACAGCGGCGCATAGTACGATAAGTTGAGCAGGAGGCATTAGGCTCCATTGTGCACAGCATTCCTAGGCTACTTAGCACCTTTCACTGTGCCTCCAACAATCCTTGTTTGTCACAAGTGTTCAATCCTTCATCATTTGCACCGGATATCAAGCAAATGAACTGAAAACTGATGCGAAACTCATGTGAAACACGATAAAACTTATTGAAATAACAATAAAATAACAACTCACCAGCAATCACTTAGCAAATTCTTTTAAGGTTGACATTTGAAGCAAAATCGTTAGTGTATGGTTTAGGTACGTTAGCCTTGTCGAAGTCCATAGAAAGGCCATTCTCCACGGGCTCCTTTTCCACATCCAATGTGGGGTAGAAAAAGCGGAATTTGTCCAGCCCACAAGCTCCTTCATTGCTGCCGGAATTGACGCAGGCAAAGAGAATCTGCAATTCCAATCATAACCTTCCCATCTGTGCAATGGGTTAGAACCTTGGTGGTGCCTTTGGGACAAAGAAAACTGACATCCCGCCAGGCTCGCTCGGCGACGCTGATGCTGGGCGGAGTTCGGAGCGGGCAGTTGGCCAGGGAGTCGCAGCAGCCCAGCAGCTGGATCCCATCCGTCGCCACGTAGCGCTCTGCTCGCACCACCGCTGCCTCCTGCCCCTCTCTCGTCCATCCTCCTCCCCTTCTGGCCAAAGACAGAGACAGAGAGAGACCTGGAGCAGGACGCTGGTCTCCAAAGCGGAGATGGCGCCTCTGCTGAGGTAAGCCCCGATGTAGAAGCTCCCGTCCGACGCCGCCGGGACTCCGCTGAGTCGATTGCCCAGCTGCCCTTGCACGACGTCGAAGCCTGCGTTCTCCATTGCCTCACTTCCATCGCTCTCCTTTGCCAACCTCAATATTTCCCCTTCCGCTTCCAACCTCCTGAAGCCAGAGTGGATGCTTTCAACTCCGCAGGTGCGTCCTCTCGTGAAAGTTGTGAGACGAGACTCCAGCCTGGGCAGATGTCCTCCAGCCGTCCCTTCCCCTTCCCCAGGTCAAAATTACACTCCAACGGGCACAGACTCTCCGCCAATGGCGATTCTACCTTATTCGTTACCTCCTCCACCGCTCAAGAAAACAAACAACTTGAAAAAAGTCCTTCATCAGCGCAGCACCTTACGTGGAGGAAGTGTAAGAATTTGGTCTGAAATCGCATTGGCATGTTCCTCAGTAAATAGCAAAGAGCTGTAAATTGAACCAGTGCAGGGCAAAAAGTCCACTTGGATGTCGTCCAGCATAACCACGCTGGGCTGGATGAAATTAGAGGCCATAATGAGGATCTAGAGTAGGGTAGTTTAGAGGATGATAAAAAGTAGGGTGATGGACAGGGAACCTGAACAGAGGGCCAGGCGGGTAAAGAGATTGAAGCAGGGCTGCCCTCCAGTCGACGGCAGGCCAAAGTTGCCGGGTGGCTGTCGAACCAAGGATCCCGCACACACACCGACACCTCCGCTCCCACCGTCGCCCAGTATCTCATGATTGACAGGGCATGTTTGAGACTGAGGTGATAAGAATAGGATGGAACTGGAGGGAGAGGAGGAGATGGCCGTCAGTGCAGCTGATTGGGCAGGAGGCGAGGACGGCGCTGTAAGAGGCGTTCAAGGCCAGGCTGCTTCCCGTCAGCGCAAAGCCGCCCTCTGCATTGTTCTTAGCCGACCTGGAGGTGGGCAAGAAAAGTGGAATGAAGCCAATCACTGGGACCACTGCTGCTTCCGAAAGATTTTTGCAGAAGCTCGGCGGGGATGTCTCCCGAGGCAGCCAGGAAGTTGAGCTGGTCAGCATCTCTCTGGAGGTTCTCAAGAGGCATTCATCTGTCTCTTTGTTCTGGGGGCAAAAGATGGGCAAAGAGGAAGGGAAACAAACTGTCCAGCAGCAGGAATCCGCGTCGCTGAAGTCACAGGAGAGTAGAGAGGGCTGAGACACTCCGCTGCCGGCCAATGTATGAAAACCTGTGTCTCTTTCCTCACTTCACCAGCCTGGATGTTGCAGAAAGCGTAGGGACCTTGTCCTGACTGCTGAACGATGCGAATCTTGTCTCCGAGCATGGATTCTAGGCCAGATGTGAGTGGCAGGCAGAGGAGCAAAAAGAGAAGCATCTCCTTCCTCCTTCCCAGACAGCCTAGATGTGGACGGGTGCTAGCACAACATTGGCCAAGACCCCTTATGGCCTACAACACAAAAACCTGTTATTCTCCTTCACGCAGCTTCAATCCTTTTACACACTACATTGAAACTGCCATCTTTTATTTCATACATCATTTAAGACAAGGTATTATCGGCTGCCGCCAATAGGTGCGCGGCCGTCATGACCTGAAGGTTTGTTCTTCCTCACTCTAGGGACGGGAAAGAGGTAATGAAGTATGATAGGCTTAATGTGACCAAGATGGCTTTGTATTTCACAAAATCTTACAGAGACTGTCCTCTTCATTATCCACTCAGGAAGCTGCACTTTTTACTGTAGAAAATGGTTTCTGACCCTAATTAAGAGAGCTTTATTGAGAGGTTCAAAAGTCGGTTGCCCAAAAATTTTGACCCCCCTTTTTTATATTTTTTTTCGAAACTAGACATAATTCTAAGACTTTTGGTGGCCGGTGAGAGCGCGAAACTCAAAATTTTTAGCGAAATTTTTAAAAATTTTGATGTTTGAAAAATGGCCAAATATTTGATTGTCTATAACTCGTTTGGTTCTTAACCAATTTTGATGATTCGACCACCAATCGAACCGTCTTGACGAGTAGAACATTTTGTTTTTTTTGACCAACTTTCCACCATCAAGTGTAGCTGAGCTAATTGTAAAAAACTGATTTTTTGTGTTTCAAGTTTTTAAAAACAAGTATATGGCGCAAAGCGCAATAGGTGACCGCGGAGCGTATTCCCCTTCCACATTCACATGTAGCAGATGCCAAAAACTACTGATTATTGATTCTATTGGCATGCGTGAAATTTGTCACTCAAGAGGGGAAGTCTGTGGTTTCTCAACCATTTTCAAAAGTACGCACAGATTTGGAATCGGTATATATGACTTGTGCATCAAAAAACCAAAGTCTTCTGTACAATTCTTGGCCGTTCAGCTGCTACTGATTATTTATGCTATTGTTGTGCGTGAAAGTTTGTCACTCAAGAAGAAAAGTCTGTGGTTTCTCAACCATTTTCAAAAGTAAGCATATATTTGGAATCGTTATATACGACTTGTGAACAAAAAAACGCAAGTCTTCTGTTCAATTATCAGCCGTTCAGCTGCTACTGATTATTTATGCTATTGTTGTGCATGAAAGTTTGTCACTCAAGATGAAAAGTATGTGGTTTCTCAACCATTTTCAAAAGTAAGTATATATTTCGAATCGTTATATACGACTTGTGAACAAAAAAACGCAAGTCTTCTGTGCAAATCTCAAGATTAAAGGTGCTACAGCGCAAAAACGCTATATTGCAGTTTTCAAGCCTTTCTACCCAAAAAAGTAATGTTTCAAATGCTCGGAATTCGGTTCCACCCCTCCAGATCTTCCTAAAATAGCATTACCTTTCAGGAAAAAAAAAGTTTGTCAAGATCCGTTGAGAATTCGTCCGGGGCCAGCATTTCCAGATATATATATATATATATATATATATATATATATATATATACCTGAGGACAAAAGTTTAGTAACCTCTATAGACCGCGGAGCGGCCCTTCGGGCCGCTCCGTGGTCAAAAAACTAATTTCGATATCAAAACTTGAGTTTCCGCATTTGGCACCCAGATTTTCTGAAAATACAGGTCTTTTTACCTATATGCTGCTAAGCACAGCATAGTAGACCCTGTCCCACGAGAGATATTTAAGGTTTAAAATGAAAATTCACATTTTGGCCCTATGTTATAGCATAGGCAAAAAATGACCAAAAAAATTTTTGTCCCAAAATTTAATTTTTTTAGCTTTCAAAAATTCTTTGGGCTGGTATCCGTCTTGGTGCATAGTTTTTAGCATATTTAAGTTATTTTCCCCTATCCCAGCGATTTGGAGGCGGGGACGGGGGCCACAGCGATTTGGAGGCCGTTGCAAGGAGGACAGCACCTTGGGACTCCAGCGCCAGACCAGCTTCTCCCCGCTGAACAATCCACCGCCGACCTCGAAGCAGATCCCCGCCAACACCAGCATCAGCAACAGCGTCCTCGCCTTGCACATCTCCCCTTTGGCTCCAACACACTGCTACTCAGGGCTAGGACCCGGATTGCCAGCGGGGGAAGGGAGGAAATGAATGAGTTCGTGGACGAGGCGCTATTCTATGCCCAATTGAAGACCAAGGCGTGGGTGTAGAGTCAGCGTCATTGAGAGTGAACAATTAAGCAGGGTAGCTGATATGTTATGTGAGGATGGATTGTGTCAGCTAATGTCAGGCTCTTGGAAGGATGGGTGGAGTGGAATGACGTGGTGCTGGTGACAGAAGTGAGGACAGGTTGCAGGTGCTGTCAATGCTGGACGGGCACAGTCTTGGGGGTGGATTGCCGCTGGATATCAGAGAATCACCGCTCATCTATGGTCCCAATCCCTGCGTCGCCATTCCAAAGGGTACCTCTCGCACCATCCCATCTTTTCCTCTTAAAGGCTCCCACCTCAAAGTTGGATTTTCTGCAAATTTTGCGATTTTCTGCAACGGCTTATTTAAGACACGTTTTGTGAGAAGAATATGACCCAAGGGCCGAGACCCATGGATTTTTTGACCCCCTTTTTTATGACGGGATTGAGAAGATCTATAAGTAAGAAGTAAAACCATTGGCAAAGCCGTGTGCAGCTAGTGTATACGAATCGGTCGGTGCCAAATTTTAGTACTTTTGGGGAAAAATGAGTCTGAAATTTGAGTTATATGGGAATTATCGCCAAAAGCTCAAATTTTTCGACCTCAAAATTTGCAGAGCTGTCCCGACCCGAATATTGTTCTCGACCCCAAGTATGTTTACGAATTTTACTTCCTACTTATAGATCTTTTCATTCCTGTCATAAAAAAGGGGAGTAAATAAATCCATAGGTTTCTCATTCGCGCTCCTCTCCTCTCTCTTTTTTTTATTGTCTTAAAATGCTCCTCTATACATATCTCGAAATTTAAACTCACGGAATTTTCATGTACATGATTAAATACCTACTTTTTACAGCTACTAGTTAGTCTGCCTATTACCAGGAGTAGTACTAGGATACTGTTTACGGCAACCCCTTAGGCTTAGTCAAAATGCGCGTATACTGTGGCAGTACCACCCATAGTTGCTTAGGAGCCATGGTCCATACTGTGGCAGTACCTACTAGTTAGTCCATGCAGTAGGTACTGCCACAGTATGGACCATGGCTCCTAAGCAACTATGGGTGGTACTGCCACAGTATACGCGCATTTTGACTAAGCCTAAGGGGTTGCCGTAAACAGTATCCTAGTACTACTCCTGGTAATAGGCAGACTAACTAGTAGCTGTAAAAAGTAGGTATATAGTTGTTTATATAAAAATTCCTCGAGTTTAAATTTCGAGATATGTATAGAGGAGCATTTTAAGACAATAAAAAAAAATTGGGCTTGGGGGGGGGGGGAATAACCCTTGGGGGGGGAGTAACCCCGTGGGGGGGGGGGAGAAACTCTTGGGGGGGGACAAACTCTTGGGGGGCAGGAAACGTCCATCAGCCACAAATTTTAGGTTTTTCTATAATTAAAGTCGAACACTCATTTCTAAAACCTCGATTTATAGGTCCCTTGAAGTACACTTGAGCAAAGGTGCTCAGTTTGAGGTCTGTAGGATATAGCGTTTCATATCCGGAAGCGAGGCTTTGTGCCAGGAGAATTGGTGATGGCCACTGGATACATTCGCAACGCTTTCCATTACCCTGTCAAAGTTAAGCAATTAGCACTGTATTTCCACCTATACTAGGCTACGGCATATAATTTAGGAGTGGTGCGTGAGCCTTGTGGAACTGCGTAGCTATGCTTGTGAAACTGCGGGTGGTGAAAGCAAATATCGCCAGTGCGAGGAAACCTACCCTCTGACCACGGTTTTTTGTCCTTTCATTTCTTCTCCTATTGTGGCCATCATTAACTGTTCGATAAAAAGATCAAGAATTTACCTGTTATTGTATAATTTACCTTGGGGGTTCGCTACATCAGCCAACATTTGCTTAACTGCTACATCAAAATTTAAATTGCAAGCCCACAATGATTGAGAATACCTATGCACATGCGTAAATGAATGTTTAAAAGCTCCCTCACTTCTGTTTTATGCTATTAAATCAAAGTCTAAGCTGTTGCGTAGGTTTCGTTGCTACTAGAGCCGGGATTCACAGCACTCTACGACGAGGCTCGTCCATTGGCTTTCGCCCTGCCAGATGGACTGGCCCTGTCCTTGGTCAGCCAAGCCTGCACAGCCTTTGCCCTCCGCTACTTCCTTCGGCTTTCCCTGGGCAAGCGTTTTGCCAAACACTACCCTATTGTCCTCTGCGCCAATCTCATCTGACACCTCTTTGTCTGCCCTGTTTATTCGGACATTTGATGATAGATATTCTATGTTTATGGCTACTTGTTTTGGTTTGAAGAAAAGTACAACTTTTTTTAAGCCGCGGATTGATATAGAACAAGTATATGGCGCAAAGCGCAATAGGTGAACGCGGAGCGCTTACACCTTCACATGTAGCAGGAAAATTTCTGCTGTGAGGGTGAACATTGCATCTCAAGTATGTGGTTTCTCAACCATTTTCAAAAGTAAGCACAGAATTGGAATCGTTATATACGACTTGTGAATCAAAAAACCAAAGTCTTCTGTTCAATTATCAGCCGTTCAGCTGCTACAAATTATTGATGCTATTGTCATGCATGAAAGTTTGTCACTCAAGAAGGCAAGTCTGTGGTTTCTCAACCATTTTCAAAAGTAAGCACAGATTTGGAATTGTTATATACGACTTGTGAACAAAAAAACTCAAGTTGTCTGTTCAATTATCAGCCGTTCAGCTGCTATTAATTATTGATGCTATTGTCATGTGTGAAAGTTTGTCACTCAAGAGGGCAAGTCTGTGGTTTCTCAACCATTTTCAAAAGTAAGCACAGATTTAGAATAGTTATATACGACTTGTGAACAAAAAAACTCAAGTTGTTTGTTCAATTATCAGTCGTTCAGCTGCTACTAATTATTGATGCCATTGTCATGCGTGAAAGTTTGTCACTCAAGAGGGCAAGTCTGTGGTTTCTCAACCATTTTCAAAAGTAAGCACAGATTTGGAATTGTTATATACGACTTGTGAACAAAAAAACTCAAGTTGTCTGTGCAATTCTCAAGATTACAGGTGCTACAGCGCAAAAACTGTATAATGCAATGTTTAAACCTTTCTACCCAAAAAAGTAATGTTTCAAATGCTCGGAAACCGGTTCCACCCCTCCAGATCTTCCTAAAATTTTATTACCTTTAAGTAAAAAAAAAGTTTGTCCAAATCCGTTGAGAATTCGCCATTTCTCAGCATACTTCATTTTTAAACATTTCTACCCAAAAAAGTAATGTTTCAAATGCTCCAAGACAGAATCCACCCATCCAGATCTTCCTAAAATTTTATTAGCTTTCAGGAAAAAAAAAGTTTGTCCAAATCCGTTGAGAATTCGCCATTTCTCAGCATACTTCACTTTTAAACATTTCTACCCAAAAAAGTAATGTTTCAATTGCTCAAAAACCGGGTCTACCTCTCCAGATCTTCCTAAAATAAGATTAGCTTTCAGGAAAAAAAAAGTTTGTCAAGATCCGTTGAGAATTCGCCCGGGGCCAGCATTTCCAGAAATACATATATACATATATATATATATATATGAGGACAAAAGTTGAGTAACCTCTATAGACCGCGGAGCGGCCCTTCGGGCCGCTCCGCGGTCAAAAAGTGATGTCTGGTTAAAGGTTAAAGCACGTTTCCTCTAACAAGGTATTATCGGCTATCGCCAATAGATGCGCGGCCTTATTAACCTTGTTAAGCAATGAATTGTATAATCAGCATGTAAGTTCAAGAATACTTATATAACGCAAACAAAAGTAAAAAGCAACGAATTGGCACAGGTTAAGTTTTGGTTTCTGAGGCATTTAAATGATAAAAGTAATCAAAATAATAATAAATGATAAAAAAATTAAAATACAATTTTTCAAAAAAATTTTGAATTTAAAGTTCTCCATTTTCGAGGTTTTCTGACCATAAATCCAGAACAAATAAAAATTAGACCATGCCCAGAAAAACCCTCCTACCCACCACCCAGACAGACTTTCATACAAAATTTCAGCCAATTTGGTTGAAAAACCGTTGAGTCCGGGCTCTGGAACCACACATATATATATCTTATATAATACGGGTGATGCCATTTTGGGAGGGGTCTCGGCGCCACCTGGATTCTTTACTTATCCTGGCATATGATAGCTCTATGAATCAGTCTTGACAAATTATTTAATATTTTTTGGGGCGCGCTGTGCATGGGTAATGTTGAAAATATGAAATAATCTAAAACGTGCGCATTTTTTGCATTTTTGGGCATTTTTTGAATTTGAAACTTCATAACTCCTTCAATTTTTAACTTTTTCTGTCGGACTTTTTTTTAAATTAAAGCTACAACAGTTTTGCTTTAAATCCATTTTTTAGTTTTCAAAGCTTTTAGTAAAATATGTGAAAAAACATGGATTGACTGAAGCCACTTTTTCGATTTTCGGCCTACCCAGGGGGCTGATGTGTACATGATGCGTTAAGTAATTCTTTATGATACATTAAGAATAACTCCACGAAATATAACCATAAGGTTTATTTTGGAATGGTATGAATTCCTTGACATATTCAAACATGGGCATTTTCCAATTCTCAGCCTTAGGCTTTGTTTAAATGTGCAATGAATGACAGAACTAATATCTAATTCATTATCAAACGTTTGGGTTACTGGCAGCACTGAGGATCACACTGAGTAGAAGCTCTTACAAGTCGCCTTTTAAAAGCAATATGCAGAACTAAATTGCCTGTTAAGCATTAATTATTTATTTTAAATTTGTAACGTTGGCCTCCTCGGTACTGAGCCTTTTGCTTAGAATGCTTTGTTAATTTGTTAAATGGGTATTAAGAGCACTTTTTGTCAAAGTAAGCGGCAGAAATGATCAAGTGAAGCTAGAAAAGAATTAGAAACTAAAACATGGATGATGTTCCTTCGGAATCGGTAGTGAGAGAGGGATTTAAATCTTGGCGGAGGGGTTTCTTCTACGTCGCACCGAATCTCACCCTCCATTTCTCTACTCACGCTGCTTTTCCAATGCTGTTTTCATGCCTGCAATAATGCAGGGAAGGCAGCTCGCTTTAGGGCCACTCTTAATGCGCGAATTTGAATTTAACTCCAAGATAGCTGAGCCAGCGAGAAGAATATAGCAACAATACTCGAGGGGTAACTCCATAACAATTTCTGTTACAGTGGCAGATGCAAAATTAAATGGTTTCTGACCCACAGTAAGTTGTATTTCAAAGAAATATTAGGCACTTGGGTAGGTATCAAAGCATCAGAAATCGCAAAATTTAATCCCGGGTCACATTTGGAACTATAGCAATTTGCAGGCCTCTTTATGTTCAAAACTAACTTTACAGCTGTTCAAATCTATTCGTTCGGATTTTTTTAAGCCCAAGAACGTCTATGTAGGTGCTTTCTACGACCCATGGCAGCCGTTAACAAAAAGCAACTGTTTACTTCGGTAAAAACCGGAGAGAATACTGTGACAGCAAAGCACTGTAGAGAAGTGGGTGAAAATTTTAGACGTTCACTATCACATAGGACATGAACACCCGTTTGGAGCTGAGAATGACTTTCTCACGAAAGGTTATCCCATCGACTAATAAATCGAATAACTCGACTCCACGAGATTAATGCCAAATAATATAACCTCATACTGGTGGAGCCACTTCATCAACATCAAACACAGCCTTCATCTGGGGTCAATGGAGCCAATGAAGCGGTCGTCCACTAGCTCAAGGCTTCAAGTCCTCTATTTTCATTCAAAGTCACCCAAACAGATGCCGAATATGTAGCTCTGAAAATCGTCCATTCCCTAATAAGTGGGCAGGGTGAAGAACTAATTTTTTAACTTGATGTTATTGAGTGGCAAGAGATATAGATCCTACAAGAGCTTCATATATCAATAGATGACTCAAGGTTGCGTTTGATGAATTATCTGTGAAACATCACGATGGCTCTTCCGCTGTAATGCAGGCCTCTTGTGATTTCCTGTCCTGTTGTTGCTGATGTCATCGATCCGTGCCAGGACCTCCCTCTCCCAGTGTCCGTTGATGCGCCGAGCCACGTCCAGGTTAGCGCTCCTGATCTTCGGCAAAGCCCACAATAGGTTATTAGGTTTCGATGTTCTTTTATTCAAACACATAGCCTGATATTTCATAAAACATTCAAACAAAGCTGCTTGTTCTCAGCCAGTAATATAATAGTTCTGCTCCGGGAGTATCTCGCTGGCATTCATCATTGGAATCAAATTCCTCAGGCTGTGATCCAAGTTCAAAACGCAAATTCATGTCCTATGCGAAGCTCCATTTATGAACACCCTGCCTTCACATCTTATCTTCGTTGCAGTGCTTTTGTTTGTCACTGCTTTATTTTCCGGCTCTGCCGATGAAAACAAAGAAAGCGAGAAGGTTCAGTGCCCCACAAGCAGATTCCACTAGTAATAGGAAA
>JASANA010003430.1:0-13164 GCA_030248095.1 Ptycholaimellus sp. GST1_10 | reverse complement strand
ACATCAACGCTGGCTCCTCGTCTGTGTCAAGCTACCCCTCAACAGTCTTCTCCATCCCCCCCCCACTCCTCACATTATCTTCTTCTCATCTACTTCTCTTCCATCCTTTCTGGCCCGGGAGCATATAGGCCCTGAAGTTTCTAAGATGACAGGGCTAGGGCAGGGAGCGGCAGGAGAGGAGCTGGCTTTGCACCACGCCATGCGCTGCCGAAAGCCCAGCAAGTAGGCGGCATTGGACTTCCTGAAACTTGGCCACAGGGCCTCGGCCTGCCAATCCCTACCCCCTCCTCCCACTTTCCCAAAACGACTGAAATTGCTGGAAACGCTCCCTCTCTTCTCACCCACATCAAGTTTTCTTCTTTCTCTCTGGCAGCAGTGATGATCGGCTCAGTTTCAGCTTTCACTTATGTCTCACCTCACTTTCAGACTCAAGTTTGAGCTTTCGGATTTTGGTTTATAGGTTGCATGCTTTACGCGCCCTCAGTGCTTTTAGCCTGCTCTCAGGTCGGCATCCTTTTAGGCTTGCCACTTTTTCTTAGCTTTCGTTGTTGGGCTACAGGTTTGCTCACCCACCTTTTCTCCTGGCCCGGGAGCTTGGAGCCGTGAATCTAATCGGTGCGTTTGTTCCTGAGGTTTCACGATGGGCCATTGCATTGCGTCTGCTGACCGAGTTCTAATGCGTTCAGTAAAGACAATCAGCAAAAGCATCACCTTCCCCAAACTTTCGTTCCCAGGAACTTTCGTTCCCGAACTTTCGTTCCCAAACTTTATATATATTTCTGTCCCAGGCCCATACTCCACGGTTTTTCAACGAAATTGGCTGGTTTCTTGCATGAAGGTCCGCCTTGGTGGTGCCTCAGGATTAATTTTGGTGCTTGGCGTAATTTTTTACATTTTTTCCCAAAACAAAAAAGTTTTATATTTGAAAGTACAAAAATCAAAAATCCAAGGTTTTTTTAATGAAATTGCCTGAATTTGGTAAATGCATCCGTCGATGTGATATTTTGTAGCTGGCAAACTGAATTTCTGAAATATTTATAATTTCCGATTTATGGCCAAAAACCTAGTCTTTATGTTTGAAAAATTGAAACAATCACGAATTCATGATTTTTCAATGAAACCACCTGAATTTTGACCTAAAGATCCGTCTATGTGGTTTTTTAAATATGTTAAAAGGAAATTACAAAATATTTTTTATTTCACTATTTATCAAAAAAACTTTAAATTTTGATTTTGTAAAAATTGGAACAAGCATAATCCATGGGTTTTTAAAATAAAATCTGCTTAATTTTGGCATGAAAATCAGTCTGGGTGATGCCTTGAAGCAAAAACGCGCGGGAACGAAAGTTCGGGAACGAAAGTTCCTGGGAACGAAAGTTCGGGAACGAAATTTCGGGAACGAAAGTTCGTACAACCACACCTCCAGCAGATCATGCATTTTTCCTGGGATTCCGCAATGGCTTTTTCCTGGCCATCCTGGAATCCTCGTGAGAAACAGATCAGCCATAATATACGCCTCCAGCTGGCCAGGCATTTGTGGCTCACCAGGATTCCATTCAGCTTTTTTCTAGCAAAACAGCTAACTGAAATCCGCGTGGGAAAGAAATCATGGAGAATCTAGATTTAATTTGCTAGACGGGAGGACGCTGTCCAGCTTTTGCATCCTCTTTTATTTCTAAATTCTCCCTGATTCGTTTCTGATGCAAAAGCTGGGCATCATCCTCTTCAAAGCCAAAAGGCGCAGCTGGTCTACCCTGCGGCCCCTGGGGTCCCGGGCGGCCGGCGCTGCCTGGCCTTCCAGCCGATCCGGGTGATCCACACCGACCAGAGTTGCCGGGGCGGCCCGGATTGCCGGGCTGGCCACGACTGCCGCGCCTTCCATTCGAGCCCGGCCTTCCTGGCTCTCCGTCGCGACCCGGCTCCCCGCCGGAGCCCTGAGGGGAGGCCAGGTGAGCAGGGGGCTCAGAGGAGGATGGGAGGGGAGGCAAAACCTGACGCCCTGGGGGCCGCTGGGCCCTGGGCGGCCGGAGTTGCCAGGGCGGCCGCGGCCTCCGTTATCACCCTTGTTGCCCTGCAAAGGATCAATGTTTGGTTGTGGGATCAGTATTTAGGCGAGGCCATCAAAAGTTAAGAAGCTGAAAGAATTCCAAAGAGACAAGTCTCAATTTCTCCAATTTTTGCGCGGCCAAGGCCAGCCTAAGCAGTTACCCCATTCCGTCTTTCCGCATATATATAGGCTTCCCTAAGCCCTAAGCCAAGCCTATATATCTGGTACTGGTACCATCGGCAGGCCAAATGTGGGTCTGTTTTCTCCAAAACTAGCAATTGCCTCGAGTAAAAAGTCAAGGAAATATAATTTATACTAGTGGAATCTGCTGCTTGGACAGTTGCATTTTGTTTTTGGCGCGCAGTTCAGTGTCTTTTTCCATGCGCGCCCAAAAACAAAATGCAGATGACGCAGCAGATTCACTAGTAGAAATTATATTTCCTTGACTTTTTACTCGAGGCAATTGCTAGTTTTGGAGAAAAGAGACCCACATTTGGCCTGCCGATGGTACCAGATATTTCTTCTACTTTTAATATAGTATTAAATTTATAAATACAAATTTTATATTGTTGGCTATACATTTAGTTAAAATTTTATTAAATACATAAAAAATAGTAAATTAAAAATAAACTTGTTTAAAAAAATATAGCCAAAAGAAAAGAATAAAAAATTATAAATACTATGCAAATTTAATCCCAAACTTACATTTGACTTATGCTTAGGGCAATCGATTCTTGGGAGAAGCAAGCTTTACAGTTGGCCTGCCGATTTCTTGCTTCAACCAGCAGCTTACGCCACTAGACCACTGGTGCATATAGCATCGGGTAGTAACTGAACAGTTATAACTGGTACCATCGGCAAGCCGAAATAAAGCTCTTTTCTCCGAAAAAATGGTTGCCCCGAGTAAAAAGCCAAGGAAATTACTCTACTACTAATGGAATCTGCTTGTGAGGCATTTGTATTTTGTTTTTGCGCACATTTTTTGGTATCTTTTGATGCGCGCTCAAACAAAATAACAGTGACATAGCAGATTACATTAGTAGTAGAGTAATTTCCCTTGGCTTTTTACTCGGGGCAACCATTTTTTCGGAGAAAAGAGCTTTATTTCGGCTTGCCGATGGTACCAGTTATTTCCTCCACTTTAATCATACGAAATTAAGAAAAATATTTATTCCTGGTTAGATTCGAATAGTCAAGTCAAGCTCAATTTTAAAAAATCAGATGTCATGTCATTATTTCTCAGGGTTATCGATTTTGTAGTACTAGCAATAGGAATCAAAGAGCAAAAAACAATTGCTGGTGTTAGGATTCGAACCTGCTTGATTCAACGAGAAGGCCAGTCGCTTGCACCACTACACCATTTGAGTATGGATTGCTTGGCTGTGAATAGACGATATGAATTAGGCCAAAGAGCCAAGGACGTGGATTTGGGGAGGTTGCAATGAATACCTACACCCATACATGGAGGAGATGCGAAGGGAAGGGAAGGAGTTCGTGCGGCACTTTTGTTTCTCAATTGTATCCCTCATTTTCTCACTTTTGTCCCCTTTTTTGCGAGTGCCCCCCACAATTTGATGTTGCTCTTTCCAATGCAAAAAAAACCAGAACGATTGGCACAATATGTGATGAGAAAAAGGCTTATCAATTTAAAGATCTGGCAATAACCCCCAAAACATACACCTGGGTCGAAAAGAGGGGCTGGGCGCTGACGGTCGCTCTGCTCCCTCGCGCCAGCCCAATATGAATAAAGAAGTACATAAGGCCCTGGGACCCGGGGAAGGGGGGATGGGGGAATAAATGAATACCTACTATCGTCCATTGAATAGATGCGGAGGAGGAGAAGGAGGAGTTCGGACAAATGGTTTATTGCATTTTTCTTAATAAAATAAATAAATAGTTTTGGGCAAAAGTCAAAAGCTAAACTATAGTCAATTCGATGTTGCTATTTCCATTGCAAAAAGAATTAAGACGATTTTAGCTTTCTATGACGAGCAGCTGCCTTATCAAAATTGAACTCTAGCAATAACCCCAAAAACGTACACCTAGGTCGAAAAGAGGGGCTGGGCGCTGACACTCCGCTAAAGCTCCGTTCGCGCCAGCCCAATATGTATTTTCCTTTTCGCGCAAATAGCTATCGCTTTTGCAAGCCCACAATCTGTTCAATTTTTTCAACCATCACTGGTACAAATTTGACAAACGCTTCACAACAAATCAGCAGATCATATTCAATACAGGTCAAAACCAATCCCCAAAAAGATTGCCTGGCTCTCTTTGAACCAATCATTTTTTGCCGCTCGGGGAGGGAAAGCATTTGCGAGGCTGGCGACTCGGATGCTTGACGGCCACTGCAAACTCGCTTCCTTTCCATCCCTGGCCTAGAGGAGGAATAGGATAGGAGGATATTACGTCCCACTTTCTCAGCCATCTGGTCCAGGCCGGCGCGCTCAATGACATCCTCCAGGGCCATGTCCGACAGCTCTAGCACCGGGTGCTCCTAAATATCGTTTCCTCTCCTCTCTGGAGCACCCACACCAAAGCTAGCGATGTTTCAGCTATCTATTTGGACTGAGTTGTTCTGTCCTGCTGTTTAATAGGTCATTTCTGTGAAAGATGCTTAGAAAGAACCGGTTGGGTGGCCTTGAGCAGGCGATACTCGCGCAGCATGCTGCTCAAATCCGCCGGTTCCAGCGGCTGGTACAGGTTCAGGTCTGCAGAGGAAATCATGGCTAAGTTTGGGCACCGGAACACTGCTTTTAGCCCGTAAAGATCTCGCGAGACGCAAAATATTTGAGCATTTCATTTTTGTTGGGAGGAGAAGAGGGTACCATTGATGCCGGGTGCATTGAGGGTAGGCTCCCCGGCGGCGGCGATGACGAGCTTCTGCGGCACATTGATCAGGTCCTCGTCGTCAGAGCTCAGAGCGCCTGTGTCGCCCGCGCCCTGCGACACTTCGCACAGCATCCTGGCCAAACAGCCGCCATTGAGCCAGCCAGACACAACAACCATTGAACCATTACCAACCCACCAGTGTCTTTGTCTTTTTCATTCCTTTACTTCCTATTTGAAAATCGATCAGATCAACTCAACAACCACTGCACCAACAACCATTGCCAACCTACCACTGTCTGTCCCTTCCATTCGTTTCCTTGCTATTTGAAAATCACATAGCCGTCATAGCTGGGATTGGGTTGCGGAAAGGGGAACATGCGAGAGCGTTTGGCGGCGCGTCGTCGAAGGCGTCCGTTGCGTGCGTGGCGGGCGCGTGCCTGGGGGGAGGGCGGGAGGGGCAGGCGCGGACGCTCGTCCACCGGCACAGCCGCCGTCGCCTCCAGCAGTCTCTGCAACCCAACTCACCTCTTTTACCCCTCCTCACCTACCACTTCACACTGCCCACTCCGAAACGTAGCAGTCCACGCCCATTAAAGATATTGCAATTATCATTGACCTGCCCAAACATCGAAACATGAGCCTTTGGATTTTACGAACGAAAACAAACAGGGTGCTTTGCTTCTTAGGCTTTGACTGGCTCAGGTGAATTGGCTTGGTGCTTGTGGCTTAGGCTTAGTGGAATAAGAGCCAACTCTTCTGGAGGCGAGTAGTTTCTTGAGGAGGTCGATGTGGTAGCGACGAATCATATGGTCGTAGGCCAGGCGAGCATTGTCTCGAAGCTGCTTTGCCTCACAAGGCCCCTCCGCGTTCAGCCAGCCATCTGTCAATCAATGCTTGCTAGATTGTTTTTAGGAGAAGTGGAAATACGCCATCAATCATAGAAAAAAATTAAAATATAGCTCGCAACTGCAGCACTCATTTAGACAGTTTTCGTGTTAAAACCAAACCAAAAATTATCAGCTGTTTGTTTCGCGCGTCAGGGCGATAAAAAACTGCATATACTTTTTTTTAGGCTAATTTGTTATCAAACTTGAGGTGATATCGGAGAAAGAAGAGTAGCTAGAAGGATGGCTGAGGAACCGGCTAGCTTCTGATGGGTGCGATGAAGAACGGAGCCAAAGAAAGCGTTGCGTTCCGGGTCCAAGGCGGCTTTGGCCACTCCTGCCACCTCCCCATCACCCGCCTCCGCTTTCACTGGAAGTAGCTCCTGCAACAGTCCTTCATTCTATCATCGCAGCCTGCAAACGTCCACCACCTGTCTAACTGTTGAATTTATTCTATAGAAATGAGTTATTTTCGAAGAAGCTCAGGCATGAAAAATGGAAAATAGTCTTCACGGTAGCTTTCTATGGGTTGATGGGAACCTTGAGTCGTTTCCGGTCCTCCGGAGCCAGCTGATCCCAGAGTTCCGGCCGCAGTACGTCGAGGAACACTTCACGCTGGAAAAAGAATCCGCGTTTCAAACAGCTTCTTCTATGCTTGGACAAATAATGATGCGGCGATTGCCTGGCATCTGATAGCTAGGGATGGCACTCATAAACCAACCGATTCCAGAAGCTCCGCCGGGAGTGGAATCACTTCGCTGCCGCATAGAATCCTTCGAACCGCTACTACCTAAATATGCCTTCTTTTTATCCCCGTCTAGTTGATGTTCCATCAAAATACAAGTTCTTTCGTCAAAGATGAATTTGCTGATATTTGTTGATCGCTTATAAGCCTGCTTCATTGATGCATAATACGCCTTCATACTGCTAGCAAG
The DNA here is from genome assembly GCA_030248095.1 of Ptycholaimellus sp. GST1_10. Taxonomy (NCBI): domain Eukaryota; kingdom Metazoa; phylum Nematoda; class Chromadorea; order Chromadorida; family Chromadoridae; genus Ptycholaimellus; species Ptycholaimellus sp. GST1_10. The sequence goes on along the minus strand of JASANA010003430.1, from coordinate 6,469 downwards.
CTACTACTGCATACCGGGAGGGGAACCAAGTCTTGATCCGTTTTTAGCATGACTGCCATATAGAAATCGAAAAATCGAATGAAGACTTTGTTCCCCTCCCGGTTAATTTGCGACTGCACAGGGAAAATGGTAGTGATTTTCTAACCTGGGCAGGCATTTTCTGGATGTTGGCCGGACCTGGCTGCTGACCTGCTGCCGCCAGATTAGCCTGCTCCATTTCTGCTTGCTTTCTGCCTGGCCAATGCGCATCCTTTGCTTCTGCTTCAAGGCCCGGCGTCTGTGGCCTGCTCACGCGTTCAGTTTCCGCTCGGGACCCAGTCAATGCTCCTATTGCACTGAAAGGGAGTGCTGAAAAATTCTCTAATATCAGCCAGCAGGCTGCATTTCACTGCAATGCTTTCAGGAAGAGGCATAGGACAAAAAGCCACCAATGCAGAACGCAGTGTACTTTGTGATCACAGCTAATTATTTAGCTCGGCCATATTGCCCTGAGGCCAAGGAAACTGCGCAAATGGTAGGGCGGAGTTCGGAGAGCGCGCAATGAGTGAGCAGTGTTGACTTCGTTGTGAAATCGGGTGAAAAGAGGAATATACACTTGTTCCCGACCTTTCCCCAACTTGGCTGGCAAATTGGAGGCACATGCAGCGAGGCATAGTGAGTGAATAAAAGAAGCTGCTCAGCGAAGATGGAAGGACGGGGTGGAGGGCGCCAGTTTCGACCTTCGCCTAGTGAGTTCATTCCTCTCATATCCTTCCTGTCAATATAATCCAATTCTAAGCTTTCATCAACTTCGTTTAAGCACAAAAAAGGTAGAGTGAATGAAGCAAAGGCGCAAATCTTTTTAATTTAGCGAAATTGCACGACAATGCTGCATAAGGAAGCGATGCCATAACAAATTTCAGATGCGGCAGTAAATGCAGCTGCATCTCCAAACGCCTACCGCGCCCACTATCAGACGCCCAACTTTCGACCACAACGGCAACGCCCGGTTTCATTCATTCAGCAAATCAGCATACAGCATCCAGGCCAGTACCGAAATGTCAGTCAAACCAGATTTAGTTGAGGCCATAGGTTTTAACATTTTTTCATCATTCAGCAGATCACTGTCCATTTTTATCCTTCACACTTAACTACACACCATAAGCAATGTTTCTAGCCCAATTATTCCTTTCAAAGCTATTTATGTTTCGGAATAATCCCTGGTCAAATCACGCGTTTTTATAGCCAATAAGAACACATCACATTAGACACATAATATCAAACAAACATGCAATATCAATCCGACAGAAGTTATCGATGCTAAAAAGCCGTTTTTCACTATTCGATACTCAATAGCGGTCAGCAGTGAGCATGGAAGATTTGTGCTAGCTGTGAAGAAGGCTGGATTGTAGAAGGGTTGGACTTCAGGAAGTGGCAAGAGCTGCCCAGCTCCCTTACATGGCTAACGGCTTCCCAGCAAACACCCCCGCGCAGCCTGCTGCCCGCCCCTTCACCTCCCTCAACCCGTTCATCTTCTTCTAATTATTTCTATCAGTCTAGAACCCTCAAACTCTAGAACCCTCTATCAGTCTAGAACCCTTATATGAGTTGGTCTTGGTATATGGCAGGTATTACGCCAACTGGCAGCGCTATCAACCGAGCTTGATGGAGCCCGTCGACGTTTCTATGGTTCATTCTGAAACATAATTTTGATCATGAAATCTTTCGGCTTCTCGCTTTAACTGCGTTGCAAAATTTTTGCAAAAATCTAAATAACTATTTCACTAACTAAAATCTAGACAAGTCCAAAAAGATTAGCACCTGAAGGCTTGGCTTATTTAGCAAAGTGACTTTTTGCCCTGACGGATTATTGAAGCATAAAAAGAAACAAAGCTAAAAATAAGCAAAACCTGAAGATTGCCATCCGACGTCCAGAGGTGGACTACAGTCTGCCGGAGAACCGGCGCCCCGTCCCAGTGCATCGGCGTCGCCGCGAGGCCTCTCCTCAGCGACAGGAGGAAGAGGAGGTGGACGAGGACACTGAGGTCCGCTCTTCTCCATTACTATCCTATCCCATCCCCCCTGCCTTTCCTGCCCCTGCTCTCATTCCCAGCTTTTCTCACCATTCTTTCTCCTGCTCATCCATCTGCCGAGCCCCAAGGAGGCCCAGCTGGACGAAAAAGAGGTTGCAGGTTCTGGAGGAGGATGCGGAAGAGCAGCCAGAAGAGCTGGAGGAGGATGTGGCGGAGGCAGCGGACGTAGAGCTTCCGGAACCAGCGGAAGTGGAGGTTGCTGTTGGCCATACTAGGACTGAGATTGAGGGGTGGGATTGAGGAGGAGGCAGCGGGTCCATCTGAGGCGCGGCCCAAGGGCGGTGAGAGCCTGGACGTGTCCATCAGCAGCCTGAGTCTGCTCGACAGCAGCACCGGGGACAGCACTCCAGTTATCCTGGTTCAAGTTTACGCAATTCTTTGGACTGGAACTTTATTTTATTTGATGATAAAATATGAAAATTAAGAAAAAAAATTGTTTTCAACTTTATTGAAAGCACTACAATCAGCGTGAGTTTTTGTCGATTTATAACTTTGATTGCTTGCAGTATTCCAGTTGTGGTTGTATCATTAGCCGTGGTCAGTTGGCTGATGATGACTGGGGTTACTTGGAGGTGAATGAGAAGCAGCGGAAGGAGGAAGGGCGAATTCACTTCCGGCCCTACATCAGCGAGGAGGAGGCTGCCCAAGGACTCGCCGATGGTCGATACATTCAGGTTCTGCTGCTTTCAATCCATTGCTAGCCTATAGTGACAGAGTTACAAAAATGGCGCTTAGTAAATAAAGAATAGCCTACGACATGAACACAGAAAAATGATCACAGTTTCCACCCGTTTTTGGAGCGCCAATTTGGTGCAAGTCAATTGCAGGGTGAGATTCGAATCAATGCGCGCAACTATCGGGAAGCATACATGGACAACCCTGCGGGTGGCGACGCTCCCGACATTCTCATCAATGGTGTCCAATCTATTTACTCCATGTCAAAGAGCATTTCTAATTTTCTAGCTTTTCTAATTTTTGCGCGGCCAAAGCACTGGATTAACCGCTGCCCTTAAAAACATACTTTTAGCTGAACATTAGAATTTCCTGCCTCGCAAATAATATTTAGTTTGAAATGTTTAATATTTTAAACAAGGTATTCTCGGCGGTTGCCAAGATGCGCGGCCTCACCTCAAGACACCACCTAGATAAACATGTCAAAATTCATCAGATTTCAATGAAAAACTATGAATTATGCATGTCCCAATTTTTGAAACATCAAGATTTTGGGTTTTTGACCATAAATCGAGAAATACTAAAAATTTCCAAAATTCCTTTTGCCAGCTTCAAGATATTATTTTCGCGGATGTACATACCAAAAATCAGCTAGTTTCATCGAAAAACCATTGACTTATGCATGTTCAAATTTTTGAAACATCAATATTTTGGGTTTTTGACTATAAATCAATAAATAAAAAATATTTCGAAATTTCCTTTTGCCAGCTTCAAGATATTACTTTGACGGATGTACCTGCCAAAATTCAGCTGATTTCATTGAAAACCCAGCGATTTATGATTTTTGGAACTTTGAAACATCAAAATTTTGGGTTTTGGTCGAAAAACGCAAAATTACGTCAAGCACACAAAATGGCCTGGAGATACCACTTAGGCGGACCTTCATGCAAAAAATTAGCCAATTTCGTTGAAAAACCGCGGAGTACGGGCCCCGGAACCACACATATATATATACAAGACAAAAATGCTACAGCATGAGCAGCTTATGAATTGTCAATCATCAAAAAGAACTAGACTAGGTGTCAAAAAATCGAGACAAATTTTGATTTAAATTAAAAACCATTTTGAGTTAAAATTTTAACAGGTTCATTTACAAAATCCACTAATTGATCATTCATAAGCAGGCGGCAATTTATGGCAGAACCCTGTCACCTAGATTATTCTAGTTTTTGTATTGTCTGTATTGTATTTTTGTATTTTTTTGTATTGTCATTTTTGATCAGTTAATTCTGAACTTTACTAAATTATTTTTAAGCATCTTACAGAATAAAAACATATCAAAATTGAAGAGTGATTCAGATTAAAATAATAAAAAATTAATTATACTGCGAATGTCAGCAAAATTTAATTTTACCTTAGCTAATTTCGATTAAATTTCATTTTTACTTGTTTTATTTGGTTACGCTTCATTTAGTCAATTTAAAATTTTTTCATCATGCCCAAAAATCCAGAAAAATTTCTTCGATTTAACTTCAATGTGTTAAATTACAATTAAACATATTTTTTTTATTTTGTATTTCACTAATTTTTGTCCTCTTCATGCCAAAATTGCCGCCTGCTTATGAATGATCAATTAGTGGATTTTGTAAATGAACCTGTTAAAATTTTAACTCAAAATGGTTTTTAATTTAAATCAAAATTTGTCTCGATTTTTTGACACCTAGTCTAGTTCTTTTTGATGATTGACAATTCATAAGCTGCTCATGCTGTAGCATTTTTGTCTTGTCTAGATCTTGGCCATGTGGAAAACATATTTACTTGCCACATGAACAAGGCTTCAAAAAGACATTGGGGAAAAGGCATCGCTTGGTGTTATTGTTTGGTAGGTAAGTAAGTACTGGAGGCAAAATCTCGATTGCCAGTTTATGGACTAAAGCGCCATTGCGCCTTAGTTAAAACAAACAGCAATTAAAATCCTATTGCACACAAGCTAACCTGAGCACCAGTTTAAATAATTCTACGCAGTTTGGCTGGCCAACTACTTACTACCTGAGCATCAATTTAATCTTTTAGGAGTACTAAACAAACGGAATCTATGTTTTTCAAAAATTTTCCCATCTGGAGCAGACATTGGGCTTTCGATTGATGTATATATGTCCAAGAGTAAACCATGCACTCCTTTAATCAATTTGTTTATATGCAACCATGCAAAAACTCGACCACCCATTCATAACTCTTGGGCACTGTCGCGCCCTAGGACAAAAAGCTCAAACCTATTGCATGCAAGCTAACCTGACCATCAGTTTAGAAAGAACTGCGCAGTTTCACTAAATTGAAACATTAGGAAAATGGGTAGACGGCAAAATCGAGCAAAAACTCTCTCACAAACGTGAATTGATTGAGAAATTTTGCCAGAAAACTTATGTCACCAAATATATCACCAGATGGGCCAGAAAATTTCCTAAAACCCGTAATTCTTCGATTTTTAAATTTCGCTTCTGTTTTCAAATGCCACCCATGCAATGTTTGAGATGTCTCTATTTTTCCCGTTTTTATGCATATTTTAGTAAATAATTAAAATTCAGAGGCCTAATTCAAAATTTCACGATTTTCGTCATCTGGAGCACAATAAAAGCTTTCGATTGGTGTGTATATGTCCATGGTTTCATCCAATATCCAAGGCGCTGAACCTCGGGACACGCGACCACCCAAAAACTCGATCACCCATTCATAACTAGGGCGCTGTCGCGCCCTAGGATATACTAGTAATATGGGTCAGTGGCCGCGCTTCGCGCGGCCACATTTTTCAATCCTTGAAAGCCTTTGAATCTTCAGTTTCCTTTTATTTCTCCCTTCTTATCCAATAACTGGTGTCTGTTTATTACATGTGTTATGAATTCTTGCTGTTTTGAATTTAGATATATATCTCAGCCAATATATCTCACCATATCAGCAAAGCAATTTAAGTTCCACCATTTTCGGAACCTCTACTGATCAGAAATGGAAATTTAATTGATCAATAGCTATATGCATAGCACATGACAAATTGTCCTCTGGAATTGAACATCTGCATATCCCTACTAATGAATACCTTTCAACATCAGCTCACTGAGTAGGGCCAAAATGGCAAAAATTGACTATATTCATTGGCGTTTTTCATTATTTTTATTCCAAAAAAGTGAAAAAGTAAATTAAAGGACTTGTAGAGAATTATCTTGCCTTGAATTAAAAAAAAGTCCGACAAGAAAAGTCAAAAATTGAATGAGCTAGGACAAAGTAAAGTTAAAAAAGACCTAAAAATGGCAAAAATTGAAACGTTTTCACTCATAATTTATTATTGAGGAAAAACTGCGAGGACTTCCCTTCATATGTTTGAGAACTCACTGAGATCTATCCAAAATGCTACCATATGCCTCGATACACTTCGAAACCATTCTGCACCGAGCATATCATCACCCGTATTATATATATATATATATATATATATGCGGACAGACGGACGCAAAAATGGGGTAACTGCTTAAGCTGGCCTTGGCCGCCCGCCGCTTCGGGCAGGGCGCCAGAGCTCCTCCGGCCTCCGGGCACGGGTGCTACAGCCCCTACGCTTCGCCTAGCATGCTTCGCATGCTAGGCTACGCTCCGGGGCCTCCGCACCCATGCCCTCCGACCTACGGAGCTCTGACTGCCCTGCCCTCCGCGGCAGGCGGCCTTCGGCCGCGCAAAAA